>NSDO01000180.1:158804-173925 GCA_002286825.1 Lagenidium giganteum | reverse complement strand
GCACGCACCCGCTTCACCTCTCCGTGTCCTGCGCGCACTGCCGCCGCACTGCCTGCGCGCTGCCTGCGCGCTCCTGCGCGTCGTCGTCAACGCCGCGACGCCATGTGCCATGCCATGTCATGTCACGACCGATCCACCGCCGCCCCTCACATCCATGCATGGAGTGTGTGTGTTACTTGTGCATGAATGTGAGTGGCGGCGGACCTCGTCAAGAGCAAGGATCCGACCCCCGTGTCGGAGGTCGCCCAGCTCATGGAAGACGACGTGCATACGGCAGACTTAGCCACCAAGCAAGACCAGTGCACCCGCGACGACGCTGCGATGAAGTCGGCAGAGAAGATTGTCGACTCGTGTGCCGATCCCGACCAGTTCGTCAAGCTGGCCGTGGACAACCCGATGGCGGCCAACACCGCTGTCATGACCGAGATGGCCAAGTTGAGCACGAAGGTGACGGAACTGGCCACGCTCTATTTCGCCAACCGTGTGTTTGGTGCCACGTCACCCACGAAGGATGTCACCTTCCGCGTGAAGTGGTCGGCCAACATGAAGACGCGTGTGCCGAAGATCCGCGTGGAAGTCATCGCCGCGATCGAGGAGCTATACACGTTGGGGCTCGAGGACCGGACGCGACTGACGTTGGCGTTGGCGTTTGTCGAGCTGTTCCTCATGTGTACGGCTCCGCTGCTGTTCCATAACGACCGCTGGATACAGCGGTTGACGGGACAACCGGTTGCGTGGATCCCAGGCCACCACACGCGGTTCCTGCATCCCAACACGCTGCTGGCCCTGCTGCGATCTGACTTTGGAGCGGTGTGTCGCGCCCAAATGATCGTGGGCCAGTGGGACGGCGTGCTGTTTGACGACCTCGACGAGCTGAGCCTGCAGACCGACGTGTTTGATGAGGACACGGCCGTCGCTCCAGCTGGACACCAGTGGTGCGTTCCCCGAGCGGATTGCCGGGGATCCGCCGTTGCTTTGCTAAGATGGTCACAACCATCGCTGACGCGTCTTCGTGGAACGACGTGGCCTTGCGCTCCGTCAACACCAACGGGATCAAGAAGAACGGGCATCTGCTAGTCTCGCACTTGCTCGCCAAGCACTCCCTGTCCTGCATCCAAGAAACCAAGTTTCGCGACTCCAAGCAACTCGCCACGTTCCAGTTCCATCTGGACGCGGCGTTCAACAACAAGCTCTTCGTGAGCGACGCCGGCGCCACTACCCTCGGTTGTTCGAAGCCACCGCCACGGACTTTGTGCTGGGCGACTTCAACCTCGCGCTGGATCCAACGCTCGACGCCAGCTCCAATGTGGTTCGTCCGGACAGAAGCCGCGCTGCGTGCCGAGCATGGCTCAGCACCCTGGGAGTGGTCGACGCCTGGCGCGACCACAACCCAGAAGCACGCGTCTACACTGGCCCACAGCCACGCAAGAATCGACTCGACTACGTGTTCGTGTCCGAGCAGTTCGTCAGCGTCCTGTTCGCGGGTGCCAAGTATTTCGCACCAACACACGCGGGTGATCACCTCGCCCACCAAGTCAGCTTTCGTTCCGCACGTCAGCTCCAAGGCCACGGGTATTGGCGCTTCCCTGCGCACCTGCTGGAATACCCCGACATTGTCAGGGCCATCCAGCAGGAAGCACAGACGGTGCTCGAGCAGCTTCACGCTGCCGACAACCCTGGCAGAGTGTGGGAGCGCTGGAAGCGAGCCGCCAAGCGGAAGATCCAGCACATCCAACGACAACTGCGCGAACAAGACAATAGCGAAGTCGACACGGCCCGCGCCGCGCTCGACGCCGCTGCCTCGCTTGTCCGCCAGAACCGAGACGACGACGACGCGCAAGTTGGATGATTTTCAGTGGCACATCCCACAGTGTTAGTAATGGAACTGGATTTAGGATGGAGTGACCGACACGTTTCAGCACGCGCTGGAGACGTACCGCAGCTGCATCGAACGTGCCAGCTGCTACAACCAAGACTCCAAGTTCGACTTCCATGCGCAGCAAATGGAACGCTCGACTCGCCACTTCTTTCGGCCGCTCAACACGACGCTGCGACGTGTCACGATCGAGGAAGTCCAGCAGGCGGGTGGGACGACCTCCGTTGACCCGTTGGCGATCTCCGAAAGCTTCCTGAATCACTGGGGCTCGGTGATGGGCGATGTCGAGCGATCGACGTCCCCACCAACACCGCCGGATCCTGCGTGCCAGCGGCAGCTCCGCGCCATCAAGCACATGCGCGCCAACGCGGCGCCTGGGCTCGATGGCCTGACAGCAGGCTTCTACCAGACGGCACCTGCGGTCTTCGGTGACTGCCTCAGCATCGTCTTCAACCACCAACTCCAGCGAAGCACGCTGTTGCCCACATCGTCTTCAACCACCAACTCCAGCGAAGCACGCTGTTGCCCACGCAACGCAAGTCGGCAGTGGGCTTGCTCTGCAAGAAGGGGTCGCGGGCGGACCGGGCAACTACCGTCCGATCTCGCGCATGCAGGTCGACGTGAAGGCCCCGTCCAAGGTGCTCACCTTTCGGCTGCAAGCCTTCTTGCCCACGCTCATCCACGCCGATCAGAAGGCGTTTGTCAAGGGGCGGTCGCTGAATCACCATGTGCGCTTCCTGTCTGACATGAAAGAACTCATCACCGCCCGCGACGACACGGCGTATGCAGTCTTCCTCGACTTCGAGAAGGCCTACGACTGTGTCGACGGGGACTACATGTTCCAGGTGCTCGACAAGATGGGCTGCGGAGGCGCGTTCCTGGACTGGGTCAAGCTGCTCTACGTCCCGCCGCATGCCCAGCTCATCATCAACGGCCACCTACAAGCTCCGTTGCTGCCAACACGCGGCGGCGACGAGGTGATTCGCTCTCGGCTCTGTTGTTCATCATGGTGATCGAGCCACTGGGCAACCTGCTGCGTGCCCATGAAGAACATGGTGTGGAGGTCACACCTCAACACACAACGTGTGGGCTGTTCTTCGCCGACGACTCGACGTTGCTGGCCAACTCTGCCTACGCAGTCGATGCGCAGCTTGAGCTGGTGCAGGTGTATTGCGATGGGGCTGAGGCCAAGCTGAACCAGTCCAAGTGTGTGGCGCTGCCACTCAATCGCAATCAAGTCCGGCACGATGTCGACAGCGTGGCTGTCGTCGACCCGACCGCAAGCGTCAAGTACCTCGGCATCCCGTTCAGCCAGTCACCGGTCCAAGACGCCCTGCTCGAGTACCTCGACCAGCGGCTTTTCGATGGCTTCCGGCAATGGTACCGCCGTGCGCACACTCTTGCTGGTCGGCTGTTGGTGGCCCTGACGATGGTGCTCTCTCGTCTGTGGCGTTACACCAACTACGTCAACGTCCCAGTCGCACAAGTGCGCCGGTGGCAGACCGCGCTCAACAAATTCGTCCTTCGCCGCAAGTTCGAGCCCGAGGAACGCGGCATCAACCTGATCCACTCGGATTGGGTGCACGCCGCGCGTGCAGATGGTGGTCGGCCGGTGCCTCGCATCGAAGACGGCCTCCGCAAGCCGCGCATCGTACTGCTCCACCAGTTTATCGTGGCGGCATGGTTCCGCGCTCGTGGGCCACCGCGGGTGCAGCGTTGTTGTTGCTGGTGCTGCCCAAGTTCKGCCAAGCAAACGCGTTTGACATCTTTTTCATGCGTCCCAACCAGCATCGTGCCATGTTCGACCGCGCACAACTTGGTGCGTGGTGGTGTGCGTCATGGTTCGTGTGGATCCGCACGCAGTGTCCAGCAACGTGGCAAGACCTCCCCCCGCCAAGCGGCTGCTCTACCTGCTGAGTGTGCCGCTGTGGCTCAACTGCGACCGCTTGCTGCACTACCAGCCTGTGCGTCGCAACGATGCCGGTGCGGGTACGCGAGCACGCAACCTCGCTCTGGTCGAAGAACCTTAGCGCACCTACAGACGCAGGTGTGCGGAAGGCTTTGGGCTCCGTCGTCTCTGGGACTTCCTAGACCCAGGTGCAACTGGCCCACCGAGCAAGACTTCGTCAACACGAAGTACAACTTCATGTGCACAGAACGCCAGGCGACAGACGGGAAGACACACACGGTGCTGCCCGGTACCCAGCTGCAGTGGCTCCACCATCTCTACGTCGAGGCCACGCAAGTTTACACCAAGGTGGTCAGTGTGTGTGAGGGTGCTCCACCGACAACCACACTCGTCCACGACCTGAGGCGTGCGTCCACCACCGGGTGTGCGGAACCCCACCAGGGGCCACGCGCACCCGCCGTGGGTGTGCCACGAGGCACACGCGTCGAGTGGTTGCCCAGTGTGGCGCGCAAACGGCTGAACGCTACTGTGTGGGTGCCCACCGAGCCCAGACGCACGCATCCGACGGCAGACCACGGTGCACCAGCGTCCGACACACTGCTGCGTGACTACATCGCGCTCTCTAAGCACCTGACCAGGCTCCTGCTGCCAGTCATCGCAAACTTCCAGTTCCGACTCGCGTACAGGCTGCTGCCAGCGCGTAATCGCTTCTTGTTTCTGCAGGCCCAAGACCCAAACAGTGTGTGCTGCGTGCAGCCACACTGCCACGCCACCGAGACCGAGCGCCACCTCTTCTTCGAGTGCACACTCGCAGCGCGGCTGTGGTATGTGATCGCGGGGGAGTGGTGCAACGTCCTGCGTGCGACACCAGACTGGCACACCATCGTGGTGGGTCGCGACCCACCGCTGCACGACCAATGGCAGTCGTCGCGGCGGGTGGTGCTCGACGTCTGGCACACACTCCGCTCCATCGTCCTCCACTACGTGTGGCTGGACCGCAACCGTTACTTGTTCGACCAACGCCGCCAAGCACCCGTCGGTGTGGCGCTTGCAGTGGTGTACACCATGGTGAGTGCGCACACCCGGTACCTGCAGCGGCACCGGTACGACCAAGCGCAGCAACAGCAGCAGCAGACACTGCTCGGCCACCTCCAGCAGCGTGGCACCTTCAAAGACTTCTTCGCAGAACGGCCGGTCTTTAGCCGAAATGTCCTGCCAATGCGGATGTACTGCGTATCTTTGCAATTGTTTTGATCAACTTGCAAAGTTTTAGTCCTGTCCATTCTCCACAGCGAACATGGAGAACGCAAGCATTTGTGCTGCGTATTCGCGTCGCCCCAGCTCGTCTTGTATGTCGATGGAATCGTGCTCAATCGGTTGCGCAGATTGCTCTGGTTGCCTTTTTAGCACACACTCAACTAGCTCAGTCGATTGTGCAGGTGGAGTTGTTGCTCGAAGACGCGGACGCTTCATGATGGCTGTTGGTGTCGGGTAAGCTGGCGGGAGAATTGAACTGCTGATCCTGGGCTTTCGGCTTAGCGAAGATACTGTTCCTTCGTAACCCCATTGCTGCCATTCCTTGAACCGTTCTGAGTTGAAGATCTCACAAGCCATCTCGATCGTCGGGGCATATCCAACCGGGCCTAACTGCGCGATAACCGTCGTTGGTCCAATGAACAACGCGATTCGGTCGATGTTCGCAATTCCAATTGCAGTCCACGACCTTTGTTTGTCATATCGGACAGTAGGTAACCCGTTCTTACCGCGAGCAGTCTATTTACGTATAACCTTCTCCAACCGAGTTGATCTGTTGCGCAATCTTGATTGACGCAGTGAACGCCGACTAAATATTGATGTTTCGATTCGGGGTAACGAACACACGAGGGCTCGGGAGTCGCTCATCTAGATTTGAGCGGAATCCGCTCTTCGTTTGCGAGTAAGATGCTGTTATCCACAACGTCGAGACGGACGCCTGCCGATCTCATGCAATCCCATCCTAGGATTACGTCGAACTTGGATGTCGTACTGAATGGAATAACCATCAACGCAACCACTTCATATCCAAGGGTTAGGTTGACTTTGGCTTCACTCACGACCATTCGCTTCTTACCAGTAAATCCGACAAAGGCTTCTTCTCGAGAGTTGACTTGGCTAAACTTGAGGTCACGCGCTAACCACAAATCAATTAAACTCGAATCCGCACCAGAATCGATCTGGATGCGCACCTTGTTGTCGTTGATGAATCCGATTACCAATGCTTGGGCCTTCTCCAATAGTTGTGCATTCTCGCGCCATCACCCTCCATTTGTCTTTCATGAGCCCACCATAGTGCTGCTTGAATTCGTCTCTGAGTACTGACCAATGTTTCTTCCACGATGAAGGTAGCTGATCATACCAATTGTTCGCAGCACTGTCTAGGTACAGACGGAACTTCCTGGACATGTCCTTGCCGGACCAACCGGCTTTTGACCACGGTTTTCGAACCAACTGATCCACCTCATCGCTTGCGCACGAATCACCTGACGCGAATCGAATAGAATGATTCGATCACGGTTTATCACATTCACCGCTGACTTCTGATGACCCTTACTCTTCTTCTTCAATTTCTTGCGTGACTTGCAGATTCGACGCCCATCGCTTGAGCTGGACAAAGACAAGCTTTAGCTAGATTCGCTTGACGATGACGAATCTGGTGCCTTACCTTGCTACTTGCGCGCGATCAATTTCTTAGGTCGGACAGGTCTTGCCCGATCCGCTTGATCTTCCTTGCGGATTGTACGCGGTACATCCAAATGGCTAATATCGCTGCGCCGAAGCTGTTTGATTGTCTTATCTTCCGTACGGACCTTCGCGTATCTCGTTCGACGCTCGAGAAGAAATTGGTCTGTTCTTCTTGCATATTCACTAGCATTACGGTTTCCGCAATGAGACAGTCGATGGGATACTTGCCCTTCGTCAGCACGTCTGAGTCACAGTAGGAGTGGAACGACCCTGTATCCATTGTTTCTTAGCTTCTCATAGACTTCGGACAGAACTTCGCTGATCGAAATTGGATCGACTGAATGAGTATGAGTTCGCTTAGCCTTCCATAGCCGAACAGCAGTGAGCTTGCTGAACCAGCCTTCCTTGATCAGGAACTTGCAACAGCCGACTTGGTCAGAAAGGTTAGACGCTTCGATATCGGCTTGATCTGTCTCATTTGCTTCTGCCTGTCGATTTGCCGCAACATGCCTGCGCATTCGCACGGGCACGGCCAGACTTGATTCGTCTGACGCTTGTGCACTAACCATGATCACGTCCAACGCAGTATCTAACCCCGATCCGGGCATTCGCACCACTTGACGTATCGTAAAAAGGACAGAATCCACAACGATAGCTCAAGACACCTCACCAGTTCAGGAATCACTGGATTCGGCTTAGTGCTGCGTAGGATATGAAATAAGCTAGTGAAATAATATACCTCACTCACACACAGTTGGTTTCACAGAAGTCTGACCTGGATGCGCTCACTCGACCGATTCAGCGTGGCTGAATCGAATTGCGTAGCCGCCTCTGCTCTACGCGTTGAAGATGAACTCGGAGTCTGTCAGGGAACACACGCAGCAGATAATAAAGCAATATCACTCTTCAGCAACTCACACATTTGGAGCTCCCCAACCACTCCGTGACTAGAACCTCGTTTGCATGCACAGGTCCAGGTCACTGCATGGGGTTGTAACGAACTCCGCACCCGCTTGGCATTCACGAGGCAAACTTTGTTCTCTGTTATTATGCATAAGCGGGGTTTGTTCCTGAAGAGGCGCAAGGCCCGCAACAGACGTCACTACCCTGTAGGACCTAATTGAACGCAAAGCGCCGTGTCGATGTACGCTCAACGGTTGCGCAACGGCTCAACAACGGCCGGCCACAGTACTGTTCCTGTCTGCTACCAAACATAAATATATAAATGATTGCTAATGCACAGTTACTGTTGGTCAGGCTGGTCACCAGTGGCATCCGCAGAGTGGTAGCGCTTGCGCAGGAAACATGTTGTCGATTCTGCATGGGCTCTGCGCATCCAGTAAGCACTCTGCGCATTCCTCGGAGGCCTGCGCATCCTTGTTGCGCAGGTCCGTAGACGGCCCCATGCGGAACGAGATGACCGCGCGGATATGGTTGTCGATTGTGCAAGTCCGTGGTCGAACTTGCTGATCGTAGACACAGGCTTTGCTTGCTTCTGTTCTTCATGTCCATGCCGTCTGCGTTGTCGACACACTCGACAAAGCCGATCCAGCGTAGCCTGCACATCAGGCAGCTGTTCTTGCGCATTCACCACGATGGCTCGGCTCATTGACCGCGTAGCTGTTGAATCGGTCTACCATGCTTGTTTCCAACATTGCAGCATGTTTGAGTCCTGCTCATAGCAGAAAATCATTTGCCATACCTTTGATGTTGGTCGCTGCCCATCAAGTGTCTTGCTACTCCCCTTGTTGGGCTGTTGTCGGCGCCTTTTGCTGCCCTGTCGTTGACAAGCTCTTGGGCCATGAGATGGTAGCGATATTGTATCCCAGCCCTTTCCTTGATGTGCTGGAACAACTCGTAGTCGTTCTTGTGTGCCTCGGGTTGTTCGTATTTTGCTATAGGATTCACTTCGTCCTTCAGCATACTGGGCTGAAGGTTGTCAATGGGGATGCCACTACGCATCTTCATTCGTCTTTGTAGTTCTTGTCGTTAGGGTTGCTACGAACACCCAATATCTGGCTGAGGCCGTGCTCCTCGATCAAAGATGCGAAGTCTTGGAAATACTTGATCACTGTGGCGAAGAGGTACAAAGAAGCACGCAGTGCTCACATTCAGCAAGCTCGTTTCTCTTGTACGCATGCATATCTACGACACAGCAACATTGCCGACGCTGCTACACAGGCCACTACGGCACGAGGATCTAAGCACGATGAATAGATCACTTCACATTTTGCACTATTAGTGTGACAAGCGCCACAAAGAATTCTTTGGCATCAAGTGCCAAGCACAACAACGTCATGTCAACACCAGGCCACGACAGCGATGGAGATGTTGACATGAGCGTTGCACCACCAGTGTTTGAGTTCATCAAGGCACCTTGCGTGAGCACGTGGAGTCAGGTGGCCTTGACAAGGTTCGTGAAGGATCGCCGCCAGTACGAGGACAAAATTCGAGCGCGATGCCAAGTGACCGGCGAGACGCTGGAGCATGTGCTCGTGGGAGCAAGAACAGTGTTGACCCATATGTGCTGGACTATCTGGCGCGGTATGTCATCATGGAACCACGTGAAACGATATCGGACGATCGACTGTGGTACGAGATTACCAGGAAGTGCCAAGCCCTCCGGAACGCGCATGTTCCGGACGTGAAAGCAATTTGCAAGGAGCGACTCAAGATGGATCTGAAGGAGCAGGACATCGAGGCCAGMGTCGCCAACTACTTCATGACCTTGCACAGGTTGATTGAAGAAGAGGGGCTGCGTTCAGTCCTGAACGAAGAGATGGTGGACCATGACCAGCGTGCAAAGGTCCGCAAACTGCGATGCCAAGTCCTGATGCAAGGCTTGGCGCCGGAAATGCTGCGACTCGACGTCGCGCGGGCCGTAGCACTGCAACGACGAGAAGCCGCCTCCGACGAGGTGCAACTTTATCATTTGATTGTGGAACGAGCAATGATGCAGCACCACTATCACTTGATGCAGCAGGCAGCGGCGTCGTCAACCAAGGTGCCCAAAGAGAAGGCGGGCAAGGAAAATCGCAAAGGAAACCAGCCGTCGGGGGGTGACAAGATTGGCAAGAAACCTGCTGTCAACCAACGGAAGCCGCCAAGAGACGGATGTCTTGTGTGCAAGGGTGCACATTGGGTCAGTGACTGCAGATCTGCCACCGACCAAGAAAAACAGGCTGCGCTAGATGCGATGCGCAACAAGAGTCGAGGCAAGCGTGTCAAGGGCAATGAAGGGCAGCAACTGGCCGTCGTCAACAAGGTTTTGACAGTTCCATTTTGCGCCGACTCAGGCGCTGACCAGAACGTGATTCCGGAGAGTAATGTCAGCGAACTCGAGGGCATGGAATCGAGTACCAACAAGCGCAGGCTGCCAATACCAGTAGAGGTTCAGGTTGCCGATGGGCGCATTGTGTCGTGTACCCATACTGTCAACCTGCACGTGTCCATTACCACGGCATCTGGTCCTGTCAATCTGTCCAACATGGAGTTCGTGGTGATGAGGTCAGAAGACGAGGAACTGTTGTTAGGCAACGCCACGTTGAAATCACTTGGCATCAATGTGGGCCGAATGATCGAACAACTGGCAGTGAACCAAGCGATAGAAATCGATGATCGACACGACGATCCAACATTCGAAGATGTTGCTCCAATCGCCGACCTTCCGACAACCCAAGATGTGGATGAAGACGTGAAAGATGCTGTGTTGGTTCTGGTTCGAGAAGCAGCCGAGCGAGGCTTTGATGTGCAGGCCCTACCAGCACTACGAGCGCTCGTGCTGGAATACCATGACTGCTGGAGGCTACGGATTGGAGCGGACGGTCCTGCGCGCGTGGAACCACTGCTTGTGAAACTCAAGCGCACCGACAAGCCGTTCCGGAGTCGACTACGCAAGTACCCAGCGGCGCAACGAAAATTTCTCCGGGCACATGTGCAGCAACTGCTTGCCTGCGGTTTGATCAGACGCAACAACGCAAGTAGATGGGCCTGCGCAGCCCTTCCAGTTCCAAAGCATGGCGAAAATGAGTTTCGTATGACCGTTGACTACAGACCTGTCAACGCTATCACCATCCCTATCGCGGGCAGCCAGCCCAATTTGACGATGGTGACGTCCAATCTCCATGAGTGCTACGGCTTAGGCAAGTTTGACGGGGGTTTTGGCAGCTGCCCCTCGATCCAGCCTGCCAAGAGTACTTCAGCTTTGTGACGGAAGATGGGGTGTTTACCCCGCTGCGAGTTCCCCAAGGCGCCAGTGATTCTGCAACTCACTTCCAAGCGCAAATGAATACGGTTTTCGCAGACATGCTGCATGAAGCCGTCCTGATTCACATGGACGACGTGCTTTTGTGGGCAACAGATGCATGGCAGCTACTTGACCGACTACGCATGTTCTTCGCCCGGCTGCGCCAGGCGAATCTCAAGCTCAACGCGTCCATGTGTGAATTGTTCACGAAGCGAGTAGTGTGGTGTGGGCGAGTGATAACTCCGGAAGGGGTGGAGCAAGACCCGTCCCGTCTGGCAGTGCTGTTGTCATGTCCACCACCGCCAACAGCGGCAGATCTTCAACACTTTCTATGCGCTGCGAGCTGGATCCGGGACTCGGTTGTCGATTTCGCACGCGTTGCTGAGCCGCTATACAACCTATTAGAAGACATGATGAGCACGCGTGGACGAACCCGCGCCAGATTGACCGGGGCCACGTGAACGCCTAGTCTGGTCGACGCCTTCATGAAGATGATCGACACGTTGCACAACAGTGCCATGCTGTCATTTCCGGACGCTGACGCTACACTCTGCCTCTTCACTGATGCGTCTGAGGCAGGCTGGGCCATAGTCGTGACCCAGGTGAAGACGTGGCGAGATGTGCCGGTGCAAGAGCAACAACACCAACTTCTGGTGTGCAAGGGCGGGTTGTTTCGTGGATCCCAGTGCAATTGGCCCATTATCGAGAAAGAAGCCTTTCYGATTATGGTGGCCTGCAGCGAGCTGTCCTACCTGCTGCAGCGCCCTGAGGGATGCAAGATCTTCTGTGACCATGCCAATCTGGTATATGTGTTCGCGCCGCATGAGGAAATCAAGCGCCATGTGTATGGGCGACTACAGCGGTGGGCGCTGAAGACTGCTTCGATCCGCTACACTATTGAACATATTGCTGGCGACTACAACGTCTGGGCTGATATTGTCTCCCGATGGGCACAACCACAATYGCAACCAGGAAAGCAAGTGGTGAGTGTCAAGCGGGCAACTACGCGCCTGGACACCGCCAACCAACCAGCTTTGTCGCAGCTGCGGCCACTCCAAGATGATGACTTTCGATGGCCAACGCCCCAAGCGATCGTGGCTGCACAGACTCGGCACGCAGCATACACCCCCGTGGAGCATACGGTCACCAACAGCATGATCGTCGTGCAATCAAAGGTGTGGATACCTGCCCAGGCGACAGATCTGATCAAGCGCCTGTTCATCATTGCCCACTGTGGCGCCGAAGGCCATCGTGGTGAGTAAGTGATGATGGCCAAACTGGGGGAGCGTTTTTACATTGCTGGCCTATCAGCGAAGGTGGGCTCGTTCGTTCGCGCATGTTTGCTGYGCAAACACGTGAAAGGAGGTCACCTCATCATGCGRCCATGGACAGTGGACTCCAACTGCAATCAACCCAATGGGGTGTCTGTGCCTTGACTACCTATGGATGGGGGAGAGCTATGGTGAAGTGCAGTATGTGTTGGTTCTCAAGGMCTACTTCACCCATTTTTGCGAGCTCATTCCAAGTGACTCGCCCAATGCACACACAGCGGCGGCTGCGGTTTTGGATTGGTACAAGCGATTTGGTCTACCAAGGACATGGCTTTCGGACCAAGGCTCTCAYTTCAAGAATGAACTTAYGGCTGAGCTCGCCAGTCGCCTTGGCGCGACGCACACGTTTTYGCCAACATAKTGCCCATGGATCAAYGGAAGCGTGGAACGACTGAATCGCGACGTCCTYCAGGTCGTTCGAGTGATGCTTCTAGAGCTGCAACTGGACACCAGGAACTGGCTGCATCTACTGCCAGTCATCCAAGCCAACCTCAATCACGCGCCAACAAAGTCACTGTCGGGAAAGGCCCCTGTGGAAGTCTTCACCGGGTTGAGAGCTGCCTCAGCCCTCGATGCGGTGATAGTACCTAAGAACAACGGCGCGCGCCCTACAATGATCTCCATCGACAAGGCGGAGATGCACAAGTACGTGCAAGGAATGCGGCAGCGCCTTGAAGGGCTGCACATTGAGATCGCCGACGAACAAAGGAAGAAGCGTGACTACCAGAAGGACAAGCTCTCAGGCCAACAACCGAACTTTGCTGTTGGGGGCTTCGTCCTGTGGTCTCGCGTGGATGCGCGTCTCAACAAGAGCAAGCTGCTGGTCAACTGGGTGGGCCCATACAAGGTTGTCGAGGCCCGGCAACACTCCTTCATCATTGAGCACCTATTGACAAGCGACAAGGTGGAAGTACACGGGTCCCGCCTTAAGTTCTAACATGACGCAAGCCTCGGTGTGTCGGCTGAGGTGAAGGAACACATTGGAAGCCAGGGGCTTGTCATGGGCGTCAACAAGATTGTCGGCCACCGCTTCAACAAGGCTACTGGACGTTSGGAGCTCCAGGTATCATGGATCGGTCTGCAAGATATTGAAGCATCATGGGAGCYCTTTGAGGTGATGCTCGCAGATATACCAAATCGAGTCAAGGAGTACGTCCGAGCTGCAAACCTTGATGCGCTCAAGCATATCATCTAACCATGACCAGTGACGACGGAAACCGAGAAGAATGAGAGCAAGTGTCCTTGGAGGGCAGTATGGCGAAGAGGTACAAAGAAGCACGCAGTGCTCACATTCAGCAAGCTCGTTTCTCTTGTACGCATGCATATCTACGACAGAGCAACATTGACGACGCTGCTACACAGGCCACTACGGCACGAGGATCTAAGCACGATGAATAGATCACTTCACATTTTGCACTATTAGTGTGACAAGCGCCACAATCACTCGCGCGTCGATATCACTCTCGGTTAGATCCATCGTCAGATTGGCGCGAAAGAAACTATCCACATCGGGCACTTGCTTGTTCTTCACCGTACCGATCTTCTTGTCGATTGCTGCCTTGAGCATGGCATCCGCGACCTCGTCCACCGCTTTCTGTAGCTCGTATAGGCAGATGACCGACAGAAGCGGAGAGGGTCAATAGTGGCCTTAACGCTAGCGTTCGAGGGAGTTCCCGCTCTCATGACAGCGTTGCTGCAGTCGCTCTTCGTTCTGCTTGCGTTGGTGTTTCCATTCCACCAGCGCATCATGTCTCCATTCCAGCAGCGTGGGTGCTCGGACAAACTCAAAGACGGGCTGACGCATGATAACGTTGTTGCGAAAGTTAACGTTGCGCTCAAATCCAGTAGAGCTGTTGAAGGCAGATTGAGATGTAAATCGTAGTTTACGACTCGCTCGCGTGAACGCAGAGCGACAACTTCTACGGCTATAGGCAATGCAATGCATGTGCTTTCTTTCAGGTGCGCCGGACCCAACATACGCACCATGGTTGTGGTTCTGGCTGCGTTCCACCACACTCTTCCAAGACCATTGATCGCACGAAGGGGGCAGACCAGTACTCCCACAGTTCGAAGAGTGCAGAAAGTCAGAGTTGACCGACTTGTGCTCGACCTGAAGCTGAACGCCTGGAGTGTCGCTGTCGCGCTGGGTGCTCCGGTTTTATGGCATTGGTGTTACTACCGTACTGAACGGTCAACCTGCAACGCACACCAAGGTGCAACACGTGCCGAAGGCTTGGTGCCTGTGAGGAACACACCGCTTCTTCCTTTATAATCTAATATTTTATGTATTTACTCACTATAAATGTTTATAGAGGTATGATGGCGGGAAAATGGCACTGACTTGAAGTTTGTATGCTGGCAAGAAAACTGGTTTTGGAAGCCGTGCCAAGTCGCATAAATAGGGGCAAAAATATATTATTGTCAGCCTGAGGGTACCTCCGCGGTGAATTCCGTGGGCGTGTGGGTAAGCTCGCGAAAGGCGGGATGACTATGCGTGGTCAGGGGTGAAAGGTTAGCACGGGACTTCTACAACTACGGTTGCGCAGGCTTGTCCTGTAGTAGTGCGTTTTAKTATTCTTTAATCAACGGCTACTTCTCYCAATTGCTGGCGCTCTTCTTCTCGCTGTCTTCCTTCCACTGACACTTGAAGCGCCGGCGAGGCTTGCCAATCGTCGTCTTCATCTTCTGCCATGCTTTTTGATGCATCTTCTGCATCTTCAATCGGCTCTGGCATTGAGAAATTGCCGTCTTGGTTTCTTGGGCTGATCGCCATAAGCCCTGAGCGCAGAAATCCGTGCTTGATGGTTGCTGAAGTCACGGAAGACCACGCTTCGTGAACAATTCTGGCAATGCGCCTCCGCTTCTCGCTTGTTGTCTCACAAAAGCCGTCGCGAATCGTCAGCTCCAGATACCGCCGACGGCAAATGTCCTTGAAACTCTTCATTACCGCAACGTCCATCGGCTGGCTGATGCCTGTGCAGCTTGGAGGCACAAACTCGACTCTTGTCTCGCACTCAGCTTCTAAGATCTCGCTGACT
>NSDO01000180.1:143425-157874 GCA_002286825.1 Lagenidium giganteum | reverse complement strand
CCGCGTCGATGCGTTTGGCGGGAACACCCAGGACATGGGGGACGGTGTCATTGGTGGTGTGGTCCACACAATTTAGCCATAGATATAACGATATTGACTTAACATGCTATTTCAGCCTTTTAACCAACGTTGCAGGTTGGGCGTTCATTACGGTAGAGGAACTTCTTGTAATGAGCCTTACTGTTATCAGCTTCGTACACCGACATGTGCGGTCCCGCCGAAGTACATTGCCGTGACGGAGCCCTGTCGTTTCAGAGCACGGCCCAAAACGGATACATTCACTTGTCGATAATTACGACACTAACCTTCCTTGGCTATGGTGCTGCTTATCGTCAAGTGAACTCACACGACCAAACGAACCTCGTTTGCGCTCATGATCACGTCCGAGTAAAAGCTCAGCAATTCATGAGGATGCAAGCTAACAAATCTACACTAATGAGCGATGGTACACCAACAGTTAATTAAGGCGCACATGGTAAGGAGCACAATAGCCTTGCGAAGTTTCCGTCAGTAGCAGCCCGCAGACAGAACCAACTGCCACGAAAGTCGCTCAATACAAGAATATCGGATGAGGTTGTTTGGATTCTCATTGCGTTACTGCTCGACAGACTTGATAATGTCTGGAAAACGTCCGAAATTAGCCAATTGCCAATTTCTTCATTGGGAACAATGTGTATTGCATACCTTCTACAATCTTGGCGAACGCGGGGGCTGCAACGGACGTCGGATACTCTTCCAGAAAAGACACGCCCTCTTCACAGGCCCCAGTCATTTGCTCATCCAGTGGCAGCTTGCCCAGAAATGGCACGCCAAACTTGTTTGCCATCGCCTCACCGCCCCCAGTTGCCGCAGGGAACACTTGCATTCGAACCTAGTTGGTATGTTCAAAAGGTTGGCCACAAGCGACCAATTACCGATGCTTCACCCAAGTGCTCGTACCGAATGTGACAGGAGGTGTGGAGCCTTCTCTTGGAGCACCTGCATGCGTCAAATTGTGTTCGGATTAAATAAGACGGCAAGTTCATCCAGGTGTAGCTGCAATGCTTACCTTGAAGAATTCTGCGGTCTGGTCGGAGCCATCTTCTCCGATAATGCTGACATCCTGGAGGCGACGCTGCACGCCGCTCATGTTCTCAACCACCCCGAGGACGTTGATGTTGGTCTGCCATCGTAGTAAGCATCAAATAAACCCGACGATTCCAGCTGCAGCAGGCTGACCTTCTTGCAGAAGTTGAGCTCCTTGCGCACGTCCATGAGCGCCACTTCCTGCGGCGTCGTAACAACCACAGCGCCGTCCAGATCGGCTTCTTTCATGTACTGCACGATGCTGATGTGTTCATCCGAAGTGCCTGGTGGTGTGTCAATGATGAGGTAGTCGAGCTCACCCCACTGCACGTCCACGAGGAACTGCTTGATGATGCCGCTCTTCTTCGGGCCACGCCAGATGATCGCATCATCGGCGTTGGGCAGCATGAATCCAATCGACATCACGCCCAAATTGTCGTCCACATACACAGGTGACCAGCCCGCCGCGCTCTGGTGCACTTCCTGTCCCACCAAGCCGAGCATCTTCGGCACGCTCGGGCCCGTGATATCGATATCGAGCAAGCCAACCTGGTAGCCCTTGCCTGCCAATGCAAACGCGAGCTGGCACGCCACGGTACTCTTTCCAACGCCACCCTTGCCCGATAGCACCAACAGCTTGTGCTTGACACCAGCGAGGCGCTGGCGCACATCCGACACCGCTGCACCAACCAACGCACAGACAGATCCCATGAGCACCACAACACCATGTACACCACCACCACCACCGCGGCAGCATCATTATTGTTACCAGGATCAGGCTTCTTGGCTTCTCCCGACGCGCACAGCTTCTGGTTCGGGCAGCCAGCACAGCCGGAGGCCTTGCCAGCCTGTTCCGAGTGCACACCCACGCATCCTGCACACAGATCACCATCAACCCAGTGCCCACACGCAGCACCGAGCTCATCACCACGTTGTCCACACCTTCATTGGCGTTATCTGGCGTCGCTGCGTTGCTGCTCATTGTCACTCGTTTTCTCTCTCTCTCTCTCTCTCTCACTCGCGTCAATAGCGCAACAATGCGTTCGGCGCTCTTCACCTTCTTCCGTCTCGATGAGTGACACCCAAGCGACAACGCAATCGGGTGCAACAACCAAGTGGCAATGCTCCTCTCTGATTGGTCATAATAACCCACCAATCACATGCGCGACAGCCGCCCTGGTGAAAAAAACCTCGCAGGCGAGGTGTTTCGTGCGGTGGGCGGCCGTGGGTGGCTGGTGTGGTTGTGGTGTGGCAGCACCCAAGCCAGCAGCGAGCGGGCGGACGCCACCACCGCCGCACCAGCACCGGCCCAGCCAAGCCACGCCCAGCCCAGCCAAGCCACAGCACCGAGGAGCAGCATGGACGCCAACTGGGTGCCGCAGGCAGCGCTGCTGCAGGAGGTGGTGTCGCTCTTGCAGGCGTACATGATCCCCAACAACCAGGTGCAGCAGGAGAGCTACCAGCGCCTGCAGCAGTTCCAGCAAAACCTCGAGTTCAACCTCTACCTCGTGCACGTGTTCTGTGCGACCGAGATGGAGCCCAACGTGCGCCAGGTCGCGGGCTTGCTGCTCAAGCAGAACATCAAGGCCGCCGACGTGGGCGGCAGCAAGACGCCCGTGGAGATGGAGATGCTGGCGCGCATCCGCGCGCACACGCTGGTCGTGCTCACGGACCCGCTGCACGCCATCCGCAGCGCCGCCGGCTCCATCGTCACGACGTTTGTGTCGCAGTACACGTTCCTGGACGAGTGGCCCGAGCTCATGCCCGCGCTCATGCAGTGCCTGCACGCGCAGGACGAGAACGCCGTGGCCGGCGCCTTTGACGCGCTCAGCAAGATCTGCGAAGACTCGGCGTCCAAGCTGGAGAACTCGCCCAGCCGCCCGCTGAACGAGCTCGTGCCCAAGTTGCTGGCGTTCTTCCAGCACCCGAACGCGCACTTCCGCCACGACGCGCTCGACTGCCTCAACAACGTGCTCATCTACATGCCAGTGGGGCTGGTTGTGCAGATGGAGAACTTCTTGCAGGGCATCTCGCTGCTCACACAGGACCCGTCCAACGACGTGCGCCGCCTCGTTTGCAAGAGCATTGTGATCTTGCTCGAGGTCGGTGTGCAGTACCTGGTGCCGCACTTGGACAGCATCATCCAGTTCATCCTCCGCGCCAACCAGGACGCCGACGAAAAGGTGGCGCTCGAAGCGTGCGAGTTCTGGGCGTCGTTTGTCGACCTGCGGGAGTTCAACGAGCTGAAGCCTCGCTTGCAGCCGTACCTGGCGCAGATCATCCCATTGCTCTTCGAGCGCATGGTGTACTCGGAAGAAGACTTGATCGAGTTCGAAGCCGAAGAAAAGAACCAGAACGAAAGCGTGCCAGATCGTCCAGAAGACATCAAGCCGATCTTCCACCGCAAGGGCGGCGACCACCGCCGCGAAGATGGCGAAGGTCAGGAGGACGACGACGAAGACGATGAGGACCTCGATGACGACGACGATGACGACTCGAACCTCGAATGGAATTTGCGTCGTTGCTCGGCTGCGAGTTTGGACAACCTGGCCAATGGCTACGGCAACGAGATCCTGCCAACGCTGCTGCCTCTGCTTCAGCACCGCCTGTCCCTCCAGGAGCCATGGCCACTGGTTGAAAGCGGCATCTTGGCGCTCGGTGCCATTGCTGATGGCTGCTACACGGGCATCACGCCACATCTGCCTCAGCTGTTCCCGTTTCTCATGCAGAAGATGGAGGATCCATCGCCTCTTATCCGCAGCATCACGTGCTGGACTTTGAGCCGCTACGTCACGTGGGTCGTGGAGCAGGGCGATCACGAAGGACTGCTCAAACCACTGGTGGAGGCCATGCTCAAGCGTGTGCTGGATCCACACAAGAAGGTCCAAGAGGCTGCTTGCTCGGCGTTCTGCACGCTGGAAGAAGAGGCTCGCGATGAATTGGTGCCATATTTGATGCCAATCATGCAGAACTTGATGTTCGCGTTCGGCAAGTACCAGGCCAAGAACTTGCTGATCTTGTACGACGCCATTGGGACTCTCGCCGACTCGGTGGGCGAGAACCTCAACCAGCCCGAACTCATCAAGGTTTTGATGCCGCCTCTCATTGCCAAGTGGAACGAGTTGGGCGATCAGAGCCGTGAGATCTTGCCGTTGTTCGAATGTTTGGCTTCCGTCTCGCAGGCGTTGGGTGATGGCTTCCAAGAGTTTGCGCTCCCTGTGTACAACCGTTGCCAACGCATCATTGAGAACGAGCTGCTGGCCGACGTGTTGTACCAACAGAACCCGAACGACTGCGAAGAAGGCGACCCAGAATTCTTGGTGTGTGCCTTGGATTTGGTGTCGGGGATGATCGAAGGTCTGCGTCACAACAGCCAGGCGCTGTTGGCCAACTCCAACATCCTCAACATTCTCGTGGAATGCGTCAAACACATGGTCTATGATGTCCGCCAAAGCGCCATGGGCGTCGTTGGTGATCTTGCCAAGTACGCCATCGAAGTGCTGCGCCCAGCCGTGCCAACTTTGCTGCCAATTCTTATCGAGAACATCGATCCTGACAATCCAGTGGTCTGCAACAACGCCAGTTGGTCGGTGGGCGAGATTGCCATCAAGATTGGGGCCGAAATGGAGCCATACACCGAGCGTTGCTTGGCGCCATTGATGGGCATGATCAACCGCCCGAAACTGCCGCGCAACTTGGTGGACAATTGCGCGATCACCATCGGACGTCTCGGCTACGTATGCCCGAAGATTGTGGCGCCCTACCTCGGTGAGTTCGCTAAGCGCTGGTGCCGCGCCTTGGCTCACATTCGCTCACCGGAAGAAAAGGAGCACTGCTTCCTGGGTCTGTGCTACATGGTCAACGCCAACCCGAACGGCATCGTGGCTGATTTCATGTACATGTGCGGTGCCATCGCGTCCCTCGAGGGCCAGAACATCCAGAACGCTGAGCTCAAGGAGATGCTGTACCAGATTGTGCACGGCTTCAAGCAAAGCCTGGGTGAGAACTGGCCAAAGTACTTCGAAAGCTTCCCTGAGCCGTTGCGCCAGTTCTTGACCACGCGTTTCAACGTGTAAACGCGGGTGCCGCTCGGCGTCATTCCTTCCCCAACCTCGCACTTTGGCGTCACCAGAACTGAAGAATTAAGAACCCAAAATCGTCCAACAAAGTACACATCGTAGTGAAGTAGGTGCCCCACAGCTGAATGAGGAGCCAAATGCTCCGTGGGGATTTGGATGGTAGTAGTAGCAGTAGTAGTAGTAGCAGTAGGTCGTAAACGCCAGCGAGAGACCCACCTCGGCCACTCGTGCGCGCTTCAATAACTTCAGCGCTTTGGCGATAGAACGAACTTGTTTTGGGGGCGATGCCTGCTACAGATTGCACTGAGCTGGGTGTTCGTTGGAAGTGTCAGAGCCACAACTTCTAACGCAACAAAATGCGTCGTTGACAGCATGACACGGAGAGCGCGCATCGCACGGTGGGCCCCTTCGTGTCTGTGTTGCTCGTGTTTTCGCTGGAATCTCGTTTCGTTCTGACTGCTGTTGAGTCGCTTATCCGTCGTGTGCTTCTGTTCTGCTGCACTCAACGACGAGTGTTAAAGGAGTTGGAAAGCACGGCCATCACGGCTAGTTGTGTCAGATGCCACTGTCATCTCGCTCAGAAGGCAACTGGGCTGGACAATTCGCAATTTGTCCAACTCTACCCGTTGATTGTGATGGAAACAACGCATCAGTCAAACAGTCAGAACGAAACAAGCTCCCGAACAAGACAATTGACAGCGATCGTTACTGGTGACACTGACACATTCAAACGCGATCGCACGGGATGCGTGTGGTTGCTGCTGCTAAACTTTTTTTTCAAGTCGGTCACCAGCGAGCTCTGCGTTTGCTTGCTGGCAAGACGCGTTGGTCTGGATGTGGATCGGAATGCAACCGCCAACAGGGACAACAAGACCGAAGCGAAGATGCCATCCAAATGTGGCGCTAAGGAAACTAGCTGAACAAGTCAGTCACGCCATCGCGACAATATGGCATGGTAGCCGATGGAGCGGACCAAACGGCGAAGATGCATTCATCTTCGATCATCTTTCTGCACCTTAGCAAGATCATGTCGTCGTCACACTATAAGAGCAGTGCATCCAAATGCCGATGCTCCGTTACCAGGTGTCACCATTTTCAATGTCACTTGATCAAAGTATCCAGCGTCGATATCGCATCTTTGTCGAAGTCTCCTCAATTTGCAATACAACACATTTCTTCACCTTTCTCGCATTTATCAGTCTGCTAACAAGCTTTCTGTCAACGATTCGAGCGCTCGCAAGCGCGCATCGACAGGATCTGCATCACCAGATAACGGTTGTGTCCGGGGTTGGTGCGTGCGCGGCATTGATGCAAGGTCATCAATCCCGGATCTCCTACCCGCCGTGACCGGAGCTGGGGTCGGTTCAGGCATTGGCTGTCTCTCACCACACTGACAATTATTTGACTCAGCTGATCGCTGCCATGGACTGGTGTTGACTTCGTCAGTCTGTACACCCATATGCGCTTGAAGTTGCGTTTCCGAGCGCGTTGCTGCCTGCGTGGTTTGAGTCCCCGCGTCTTCAAATCTTGGCTTCGGGATGGACGCAATCCGCTCATACTCGCGGAGCGAGCTGAGGACGGTGTTGCGCTCACGTCGAAGTCGTGCAATTTCGTCATCTCTGTGGATGCACGCATTTCCATGAACGTGGTGCCCCAATATGAATTTTACATTCGAAATAGACCGCAACGAACCTTTTTCTGAGCTTTTCGTCCAACGACGCAATTTGCTGCGATTCTTGTGCGATCGCTTTCTCCTTGGCTCTGGCTAGCTCGCGCTCGAGCTGGCGCAATGTGAGTTTTATCTTGGAATTCTCGGCCTGCAGAGTGGAATAATTGAAGCCGACGTCATCTAGTTCTTTCTTCCATATGTCGGTCTCACGCTGCATTGCATGCTCATGGCGCGCTATGAGCTCACTGATTTCCCGCTGAGCAGCAGCTTTCTGTATCGCTAATTCTCGTGTGAGTGCCTTCACTTGATGCTGAAGTTCACAGGTATCGCGGAGCGAAACGTCAAGTGAGGCCTGTAGCTCCTGCACTTTGTCTGATTGCTTTCGCGCCAATAACTGCATCAAGATCGCATCAAAATTGTCAGCCTCGTCATTTCTTGGCGACAGAAGTCGTTAGTTACCTTGTCGGCCTCTGCCTTGCGCAGAAGCTCGTCAACTTTCGAAGACCATTGGAACTGAATCAAGCGTGCACGATGATGCAATTGACTAGCGTGGCGAGCAATCGCGTGGCGCAAGCGTTGGCGATCATGTCGCAGAATGAGTACTTCTCGCACGAGATCGTCGCGACTAAGTGATCGCAACACTTTCCTGGCGTGCTGTTCCACCTTCTGGGCAGTTTTAGGTGGCGTCGAGATGACCGGAACGTTGTCATCCAGTTGTGCCAACATGGCCTCGGCGTCGTCATCACTCCACGTCGAACTATTGTCTGGTCCTGGGACAAAGGCGAGCATGAGCTCACCCCACGTGATCGTTCCGCCCAGAAATGCGCTAGATGTGGCTCCTAGCTCTTTTTCCAGATATTCACTGAGTTTTCTTCGCTTCTCGTCAGACTTCACGGCACCGAGAATGAGCTCATCGCTTCGCAGTGCAATCAAAAATTGAGATAATCGGACCAACCCAGTCTCAAGGGGATCCAGTCGATGGAACAGCTGACGCAGCGCCAATTCAGTTGCGTGTCGGAGTTTTTTGGGTGGAACGCCAGTCTTCTCACTTCTCATCGCCTCAGCTTCTGTAATTTGGCGTTGAGTTTGCAACAGACGTCGCTCGACTTCAATTGCTGCCTCGCTGTTGCGCAGCTGGGCTTTTTGCGACGACATTAAAAAGTGCAACACGCGCACTCGCTCGGTAAGTTGCTCGATGCGTTCTCCATATACAGACATCTGCATCCATCCGCTTTCCAGTTGGTCAAACTTCTGCTGCACAATGCCGCCACCCTGTAAAAACATGAATTGTTGGTTCCTGCAGGGCATCCAGCCATGTCCCAGCGTCAATATTCGCTCCTACCGCACAAAATGCCGAAATAGCGGTGGTCACTTGAACAAGCTTCTTTTTCTCTCCTTCCAGGGTCTTCATCGCCTGAGACACTTTGAGAGCGTGGGTCTGGTGCTTGTGTTGCGCTCTCAACAATTCTTCTCGATGGAGATCACGCTGGGCGCATGCGTCTGTACATTTCTGCTTCCAGATTGCCACCTGCGCTTCGAGCTGTGCACATCGTGCCGTCAATCGGTCGTGCTCGGCATCTCGGCGTCTCTTGCTGTCGCTGCTTTCGAGGTCTCTGTCGTGGTTACGAACCATCAACTTGATGACATGCTCACGCCATGCTGTCAGCTGTCGCATGTAAGCTGACGCCACGGCAGCGGGATCGCTGGCACGTTGCGTTTCCAGCGCCGATTCGAGATCTCGTTGCATCGCCTTATCCTGGATTGCAATGATGGATTCCAAGGCAAGAACTCGACTTTGCAATAGTGTTGTATCATTGCTGACCTCGGTCACTGGACTTCGCCGTGCTCCCGACTCCACCATCGCTTCACTCACATTTCGCTGATCACGGCAAACGACGGCGCTTTCCACTCGACGTTCATCCAATAAATCGTCACCGTTGTCGCTTGGATCACCAGCGAATGAGCTGAGACTGAGCCGCCTGACCGATGATCGAGCAGACGGATGTGGCGCAGATAACACGTGCGTGACTGGCTGTTGCTCGTGCACCGCTTGCGGAGTCAACAATCGTGTCCTTGCAGTATCTGAAAGCGGGCGTGTGAACACGGTGCCCGCCGCGCCATTATGCGGTAATTGGAGCTTGGCTGCAATCTTCTCGGCGGCAGTGATCTCGCTACAGGAACGAGCTTGAGACTGTGAGTACCATCACCGCACCCATTCGCTCACACACATCACGATGTCTTTCCACTCACCTGCCATCCAAAGTTCGGAGCTGCGGCAGCATTTGCACCACTTCTCGTCGATAATGATCGTGCTGCGCAATGGGATTCTCACTCAGCACGAGGCTTTCCAGCGCGCTCAGCGCCTGTAGATGCCGCAATTCGCTGATGAGCTCAATGCGATTGTTGCTCACTTCGAGAATCTGTAGATTCACACAACCAGCCAACGGCTCCAATGACGCGCTGCGCATTGTGGCTGTGCATGAGTACGCTGAGGTCAATCAATGCTGCTGGCTGAGGACACTCACAGTTGATTGTGGCTCGCATTGAGATACTTGAGTCTGCCGACGACGTGGCAGAGGTCGCGGGGCAGCGCGTGCAGGCGGTTGTGGCTCACGTCCAATTCCCCCAGGTCGTGCAGCAGCTCCAAGTGATCCAGCGCCTGGAGTTCATTGTGAGAGAGGTTGATGCTTTGCAGCAGCGGGTAGTCAGACACAATCGTCTCCACCAGCTCGCGCGTCAGCTCCGTCAATGGCATTGATGCATGCTCCCGAGGTGCCACCCACCCCAATCCAATATACAATTTGACTACCAATAGAATATAATATACTATCTGGAATGAGACATCAGAATATTTTACAGTACAGCGCCTCCAAATAGTCACCACACGGCACCACCATGGGGCACGGAGCTATGAATAGCTCCAACCTCCTCCATGGGATTTGCCCAATCCGGTGACATGGCATAGAGGCAGGAAATCATACGCTCACGTTCCTCGTCTTCGTTCCCGCTCCGACGCTCTCACACGCAAAATTCAGCGCACTGAACACGAGCAAGCCGACTTCGACGGCACACAAAGTCTGCACACGACGCACARTGCCCAAAGTATTTTGCTTGAAGAAGGCCGTCACCGCCCCGAAAATCGTTCAACTGGATGATCGAGATCAGGAAGGASATGATCGTAGGTCGGAATACCATCCAGCCATCCGGAAACTGGTAGTGGAGTATGTGCAGCGCGGCAATTCGTACCAAAAGGTTGCCGACGAGCTTTCGATGCCGAAGTCGTCGGTGGCAACGATAATCCGCCACACAAAGGCCACGGGATACTTGATGCCATCCTCACGGAGTGGACGACCTCGCAAGACGTCGCCGCAGCTCGACCGCATCATCGTACGCACCGTCAAAGCAAACCCCCGCATGTCTGCCAACGCTATTGTTGCCATGTTGAAAAAAGACCACGGTGTGAATGTGGCGCCGCAGACCGTGCGGAATCGCATCAACGAGTCCGGTCTGAATGGCCGTGCAAGTCGCAAAAAGCCGTATCTTAGCAAGAAGCACAAGAGAATTCGACTTCAATATGCACGAGCATATGTTAGCTACACGGTGGAGGTCTGGAAAAAAGTCCTTTTCAGCGACGAGAGCAGCGTGGAAAAGCACGGAACTAGTGGTCAGCAATGGGTTTGGCGTCCTCGAGGGTGTGCATTTGATCAGCGGTACTTACCACCGACTTTCAAGTCTCAGAGAGAGTCGGTCATGGATTGGGGGTGTATGTCATGGGAAGGTGTTGGCGCACTCCAAATCTGCGACCGAAATGTGAATGCGCAATACTATGTGGTGATTCTGGAGGACAACATCGATGCTACGAAAGAAGTCTTGTGACTTCCAGACGACACGGAGTTCCTGCATGACGGCGCCTCGTGCCATCGCGCAAAGACTGTCAAGGAATATCTCAGGCTGAAAAGCATAAAACTGGTCAAGCATCCAGCTCAAAGTCCCGATTTGAATCCAATCGAGAATTTGTGGGCACATGTGAAGGCTCAGCTGTACCAGCGCCCAGCCACAACGAAGGAGGAGCATTAAGGAGATCTGGTACGACATCGACCAACAGCAAGCTCAAAACCTCGTGTTGTCGATGCCAGCCCGCATTCGTGCGGTGACTGAGGCACGCGGCGGACCGACGAAATACTGAGGACTCTGACGATGCAACAAAGGTGCCTCTTCACGCACGTCAAGATGAAAATATTGTGGCATCTTTATGGCGTGTTTAGACTTTTTGTGCGTATCACTGCATGCTTTGGATGTTTGAATACAATTTCTGGCGTCGGATTGCACTCGGGCAGTCTGCAAACGCGTGCTCCACTTGGCCACGAATGTTCTTGTCGTGCTGAGCACGTTTGATTCTGGAATGCAGCGCTACCAGTGCGACGCGTGGTGGTCATGAGTGCTGATTGACGTCTGTGTGGTGACTTTTTGGAGGCGCTGTACAGGCACACCTTTTGCATCCACCTTCTATACTTTTTGTTTCTGCCAATCCAGTGCGCGGATTCGTCCCGTATTTTAACCAATCATTCGCCGTCATTCCAGGAGCATCCGTGTGGTTTTCATTTGAAATTGGACAAGTGCAGGCGACGCAACTCCCCCAAGCGCAAAGCAGGCAAGAAATAACTGCGGCCGTGCATTTGCATCCACTGGCAACAAAACCACTGAACGCGTCCTATTGCGTTCTGGATGCTTGCGCACATCTCCGCCAGACTGCCGATCATCTAACCAACTGTTCCATGTCATGCTGGCTCCGCAGGAATGCCGTCCGGCCCGGCGCTTACGTCAAACGAGAAAGCAGTCAGCATGGCGCTGCACGAGGCCAAAAAAAGCGGCCGCGCGATTGCACGCCAGATTGGACGCTCGCACTACGTTGTCCTAAAGTTCCTACGCGATCCTGAGCTGTACAACAAGCGCAAACGACGCGGCGTGACCCGCAAAATCTCGATCAGGACGGCCAGACTCATGCTCCGAAAGGCGAACACAGGGCAGTTCTCGTCTGCCAAGCTCGTGGCAGCCCTTAAACTGCCGATTAGTCCGCGGTGTGTCCGCTACTACTTGCGTCATTGCCAGCATCTTGTCTACACTAAACGCAAGAAGGCACCCACGCTGACCAAGCACGACAAACGGGAGCGTGAAAAGTGGGCGACGAAGCACGTCACCTGGACAAAAGAATGGGACGAGGTTATCTTCTCAGACGAGAAGAAGTTTAACCTCGATGGCCCAGACGGGTTCCGCTACTACAGGCGGTTCCTGCGTGTCAACAAGGAAGTTTTCTCACGTCGTGTCTCCGGCGGCGTATCCGTGATGATTTGGGCCGGATTTTCGGCCAAGGGTAAGACTGACCTGGCCTTTCTGGAAGGTCGGCAGGACAGTGTCAAGTACTGCATGACATTAAACCGCTACTTGTTGCCGTTTTCGATGCAGAATCACGGCCGCAACGTCGTGTTTCAACAAGATAATGCTGCTATCCATACGTCGAAGGCAACAGCAGCATGGATGAAGACGCTGGGAATCAGCAAATTGGTGTGGCCATCACGCTCACCGGATCTGAACCCCATCGAGAACATGTGGGGGCACCTGGCACGAGCGGTGTTTTCAGGTGGAAGGCAATTTGAGACCTGGGATGAGCTCATCGCTGCTTAGAGTGGAATGGGACAAAATCGACCTTGCATACTGCAAGAAGCTCGTCAAGGCAATGCAACGACGTGCAATCCAATGTTTGCAAGCCAAGGGAGGATCTACAACCTAGTAGAAGCGTGTAGGAAGATAGTTTCATCCTGTTATTTCATCCAAAGTGAACTGGATGCAAAAGGTGTACCACATGTATTTTCATTAATATAGCCATATATCGTTTTGTTGAGATCGCCTTGCGGAAAATGAAGTTGCGATAGAACTGTCGTGAATTCGCGATGTATCTGACGTAATAATGTATGTATATGAGCGGGCCTGTTTACGTTAGAACGAAAAAAGTGGGTGGATGCAAAAGGTGGGCCAGGCAGTTCAATTGTGTTCAGATTTCGTTGGACAAGGGTTACCCTTCTCCAATTGATACAATTACTGTTTGTCGTACCCTTGAAGGACCTTGCTCCAACGAAATCTGAACACATACACTGTATCATTATTTTTCCCTGCGTCTTTTCAGATCCTCTCGCAGAGCTTCAACTGACTGGCTGTATCTTGCGATAACCTTCCTCGACTTGGTGCTCGTTTGGGTCAGATTGCATAGCGCTTTCGTAATCTTTTCGTCAATCGTGGCAATGTGATCATCATCAGCACTTTCCAGTCGAGTACGCTTTTTGCTTCTTTCTCGATGACAGCTTGAAAGTTGCGATGGATTTGTGCGGTGGGTGGCCAAGCTGCTTGTTACCCAACCACCACAGCTTCCATGCAGAGATCACATCGACGCGAGGAAAGTCAAACTCTTCTGGCAGCTTGTGAATGCCACCACCCCACGCATGGAGTTTCCAAGTCATGGTTGTGTTGGGCAATGACTCACTCTCCATCACTGCGGCTGCGGGTTGAACGCTGTGAATGAGATCCTAGATTGCGGGTCGAAGAAGATCAGGAGTGATATTGCCAGCTAGCCCTTTTGCCTTGATCAGATTTTGCCTTTCCATCCAACGCAACGCTGGGTAGTAGCACTTCCACATTTGCGGCCGACCGCAGAAGCCGACCCTCCAGTTCCCAGCACCAGCGAAGAAGATCTCACGGGTCGCCCCAAGGGGGGAGGAAGTCCCCCAATGTGGGCCGAGCGGCTGAGCCTCCCTTCAGGTGGGGTATGCGCGCTGGGTATCTGAAGCCGTTGCTGGGTTTTAGAGAGCTCTCTGCCACGGCAACAGTTTCATCTTTATTACTCCGGTAGAACGCAACCACAAGCTTCTTCCATGAGCAAGATGCGAAAGCAGGACGGACCTGCGCTGTAACGAATGTTACACATTTGGGTTGATCACACATGTGATCAAAGGTGTTCTTTACATTTGTTGTCGAACACCACAATTGGGTTGTTAACATTTGTTGTTGAACACACAAGATATCAAGAATTACATTGTTTGCAATTAAAGATGTGTCATTTGCAATACGGCGTCCCGAAGGGCCGCCTTGATGTTATCAGCCAATCAGAGCTGAGATGCATATTAATGACCAATCGGGTCTGTATATTTTAAGGGTCGCTAGAGCAGTTAGGAAACTCCAGCGCCCTTTGGTGCTCTCCTCTAAGGGAGTAATACATCACTTCTGCATTTGCAATCCTTTGCAAACTTCTTGCCCTCACTGCGGAGGGCTGGAGCAACCACTTTGCTCTAAGGCACAGAGCAACCGTCCGTGGTTGCGTGGAAGTCAACGCTTCCTATTGCGCTCTTGTGCTGTGTGACGTGCCTTGTCACATGCGCAAGCAGGGAGACGAGTGAGGCTAGACAAGCAACATCATACGGAAGACTTGCAGAAGCAAGAAGAAGAGGTAGTGTGGACCGGTGATGTCCAGCCTCTGTTACATCCAGTGTGGACACACCAGCAGCAGCACCCAGGCGTTCGAGGGCTATCGAGAACCAGCTTCTAGAATCTGCACTCAGCACATCCAGCACTGTATACGCATAACGCA
>NSDO01000180.1:115058-125591 GCA_002286825.1 Lagenidium giganteum | reverse complement strand
AAGCGCTCCTTCAGCGGCGATGGAGCTGTGCCAGTATGCTCCATGGTGTGCGGCTCACCCGAAATTCGCTTTGATCTCGTCGTGTGAGGATTGCCTCAGAATTCCTGATCGACGAGAATGACTGGCGAGCATCGATTGCGTCAACCGCCCATTCTCTGTCCAGAATTCTCGCCGATCAAGAGGAAACGAGGCTGCCGAAAACCCTCTATTATTACAAATACGCGAGCACACTTCTCAATAATGAGCCAAGTCGTGCCGTCAGCGCTGGTGAGCTCGAGGCGCGAATCAGAGCATGAGGTAGCTACTACGCGTCATTTCTTGGCCCAACCAACGTAAGTCACCTCTATGCATTCGCATACCCGTTCAGTATCCTTGCGACCGCACACGCCATCGTCATTTTGCGAATGGTTTTTGGTCTCGCTCCAGCACGGAGCACTCACATTTCAGACCATTCGTAGCTTTCGGCGAGCTGAGAATGATAATCGACTCTCTAGGGCTTCCAACAAGACCCAATCGCTCAAGCCGCACTCTGGCCCAACCGCCAGATATCTCGATCTCGTCACTAGTCAGCGTCATCCTAGTCAACAATGGACACGATGGGTTCTTATGATGATCCGAAGTACGAGCAAACAACTCGTTGCATTAGTCGTGATCGAAAAAAGGTATTTCCACCACTCGCATGCAATTCGCGAAGCCGTGGAAGTGTTTGTTCAGCTGTATCAAGCGTACTGGTCCAGCAAGCTAGTGAGCAGGACTTCGATCAATCACACACCGGTGGCGCTGCTTGTGATCAATAGCTGGGCGACGCCGCTGGTATCAGTCGCCATCCTGCAAGCACCAGATCAAAAACTGCAGCCGCAGCTGACGAAGCTGGTGCACTCAAGAAAACCAAGAGGCCGATGATGGTGGATGTACTGCTCGGTGTTGTCGGAATCGCGGTCCTTGTCCGCCACACCAACGCGTATGTGCGTTTACACGCACATCCCGTGGATTCACGATGCCCGCTGGTGATGACGCCGTGGTTTGCGACCAAATATCCATGCGCAGTCTACACGTTCGACTGTGCACAACTGAACTGCACGACACCAGTCCAAGGAGATCTGGGACTGTTCGATGCGCAACATAGCGTACTGCTCTGCATTGGTGGAACCGAAAGACATCCAATAATTCTACAACGTGATTAGCATGACCTTTAATTTTTTTCGCAGGTGGAACGGTCACCGGAAGCGGCAGCAGTACCGCAATTTCATCGAGCGCTTATGTACCTTGGATTTGGGCATGTCAATCTGAGTGGCATTCGAGATGGGCTCCTGGTGTCGTTGTCACTCCTTCAAGACATTGAATTCACCGACACAAACCTGTCAAGGTTGCCGGGTGACCTACGGGGATCGGAAACAGTCAATACAATACAATACAACAATACAATAGTGAGACGCCAATTACTGATTGTTTGGATGGACAATGACCACCCAGTAACATGGTTGGTTGAGACGCTCTGTGGTGCAAACTGAGCATGCGACAGCACTTGGAACTGGCCGTTCATTGTCCAACTTTCGCACGCTGAACGATGTCGACTCCTCAACGCTCCCGCTCCTCTTCGCCCCCTTCCCGCGACCTTTTTGGTACTCTGTTTCTCGCGAATGGAGACTTGTACCAGTGCAATCTGTGTCCAGTAACGCGAAAACAAGCGGTGGGCTCTGGCTACTCCAATCTGATGGATCACCTCCGTCGAGCTCACCTCGAAGGCTTCTCAGTGAGTACGCGATCATGAGCCGTCAGCAAGCAAGCACCACGTCGTACTTTACTGTCAACGCGGCCGCAAAGAACATGTACCGCTGGTTGGAGTGGATTGTTATGGACGGACTTCCTCTCACATTCTGTGAGAAAAGACTGGCCACCAAAAATACGTCGCTGCAACCAATTTGTTCCAAGACCCTGAAGCGCTACCGTGAGATTTTCGAGACCAGCGTGCAAAAGCGAGTCGCTGAGAGCCTGCGCGACAAGGTTCTTGGGCGTATCCTCGATGCCTGGACGGAGGCAGGCACTCACTTTGTTGCCGTTTTCGCAATCGCTCCGGACGAAGCCAACCCTGGGTCGTGTCAGCGCTACTTGTTGTGCATCACACCCTCGAAAACGAGGCCGATATGGGCAGCGATTCGATGATGGACTTGCTGGACGAAAGTTTGGACCAATACGGTATCGATCTGGCTCAGCTGTGTTTCTTCGTCTGTGATAATGCATCTGTGAACGTAGCCATTGCCCGGAAGACGCACGTGCCAATGATCGGTTGCGCCCGTCATAGATTGAACCTGGTGTGACGAAGCGGGTCCTCAAATCGCGCTTCTCCGCGTCACAAGGTTCGCGGCTGCCTGAGGGGGGTGCCTCGTTCTGCTTGCTTCTTCTCTTGACTTCACACTGTGTACCCAGACCGCGAAGGGAGTTCGGTCTTCACAATCCACGCGTGGGTCTTGTCTGGAAGCACTCGCTGCTGTTGCTGCTTGGCTCGCTGCGTTCAGTTGGGGTCTTCTACCGCGGATACTTCGACGAGGCAGAAGCAGGTTAGTTGTAGGAGATCTAGTTAACTTCCTTGGTAATACGCGTTCTCGTTCTTCGTGTACTTTAACGTGCCCTCAGCTTAGGCACGAGGGGTTAGTGAGTGTCTTCCGCTTCCTGCCGCGCTCACCTGCTTTGCCTGGCCTTCTACGGTGGGCTCAGGGCACTTGGGGGAGGCGAGGGACTTGAGTGGTTGCTGGAAAGTTTGGCTCTGATTGTTCTGTTTACTCTGGACCTCCAACCTCTGATACTTGATACCCTGTCCTACCTGACCTATCCCATGTGGGAGGTATTGATGAAGTAAATATACCGGAATCATACCAGAATATATCTACCGACCACCCGGAATATAGTACTTATTTATCTGCTCCTGCGGTCAACCAACGTCGGGGATTCGTGGAAAGTTCCAACGCCACTTCGCCACACTGGCACTTCGGCTATTCACGCAACCCCACGAGCCACGCCTTGCATAAGTTTGCCCGCTAATGGTACGCCTAAGATCCATCAAGCATCGCCACCACCTCAGACTGGCCGGTGCACTAATGGAGCAGCACGTACTAGATGTTGCAGCGATTTTTCGATATCATAAACGTCGTCGACCAGACCGATGTTGCATTGGTGGACTGCATCCCAACCGCTAGAGAGACGATGCAACTCAAGTCGTTGCATGGCGACCTCCAGTGTCTGGAAAGTGTTAACAAGTTGCTGCAAGCAAATTCGACAACACTGCGGGAAGTTCGAGCTGGTTTTGATAGTGTGGTGTCGGACTACCCAGGGCTACAACGCTATCTTGCAAGCAATGTCGATATCGTCAAACTTCCTGAATTTGAAGCAGCAATAGTCAAGATTCTTCGGGGGCAAGATCATGAATTGACTGCAGAAGAAATTCAGTCGGTGCAAACGTTTTCGAGACGTGACGATACCGCCGCCAGTCCCACCTGTCGTACGCTGAACGGGTCCTTTTGATGGAGTCGGAGCCTACAACGTCTCACTACATTGACTTGGAGTGGATCCCACCCACGTCCAACGAAGTAGAACGGCTCTTTTCAGCTGCCGGGCGCTTGCTGTCCCCTGGGCGTAGTGCAATGGAGCCAACAAACCTCGAAACCCTGCTATTCCTTGCATGCAATCGAGATGAATAGGATATGCAGCTGGTTGCACAGTTCATGAACGACAGAAACGTCGCCTGGATTTTGATTGATGTCCCATTCACGATTACGGCAATTATTGACTGTGCTCTCCTTTTGGTTACACGTTTATAAAAGTTGAAATTGTTCCCTGGTGACCTAGACGTCTTCTGGAGCAAACGTCATCGAGCAAGTCGGTGAGATCCGAGTACTCGAACCTCACAGACGTGCCCGACTTACTCATGCGCCTCCCATTATTTGACTTATCATTGATTGCGAACAAACAGACTAAGGGCATTTTTTTGCTGTTCGCCGACGCCAACGTTTAGGTTGGAGAAGGGAAAATTCAGTTTCAATGTCGTTCCATACCCTAAACGTTGAGGACGCGAGTCGCGTTTTCGCCAACTTCGCACTGGTAGGTGATCATCCTCTAAAACAAGGCACTGTGATTGGTTGATTTACCACTGATTGCAGGTGTATGATTGGCTAACTCCAATGCTCTTTGCCACTCTCGAAAAATGGTCAAGGGCAAGAAGTGAAATGAAACAGAAGACGAGCGGCTTTGCCGCGCATGGGTGAAAGCATCCGTGAACGCTATCGCTGGCAGTGATCGATACTTTGAAACGTTGTGGGCTACCGTAACGGCGTTAGTAGCAGCATTTGAGGGCGCGGCATCGCAGTCGCGAACGACAAAGGCGGTGCAGCAAACTCCAACACGATGTCTCCAAGTTTGCCGGCCACTTTCTCTGTGCGCATCGTAACCGCGCAAGTGGTGTGAGTGACGATGGCGTGTTGCAAGAAGCGCGTAGACCGTATGAACTGTCCGAGGCAAATGTGTGGGAGTTGGAGCACTGCTGGCGGTTGTTGAAAGATCAACCGAAGTTTTTTGCACAACCGGGAAATGCGCCGCATTTGATAGCCTGGATGCAATCAATAGTGGGTCTCAATTGCGGCAGCTGCAACGCTGGCGTCAGCGGCCAGACAGCCGGGTTTTGACCAATGAGAGAGAGCTATAATTGAAACCCCCCGCACATGGAAACATGCCGCGAACGTCAGAGAGGAAGCGCTTCATCAAGCAGTGTGTGCGTGTGCTTGAGCGTCTACGCCTGAATCGTCGCGCCCGAGGGCTGCTTGACGTACAGGATCATGATGTGGATGATCTGGAAATGCTGATTTCATGCCGCCTTGCTGAGGCGAGTGCATCGCGCTACTTACAGAGGCGAGTTTACCGCGATAACACGCCGCGGTACCTTTAGCTTGAAAATCACTGCACGGATCGCGAGTTCGTTTGCCTCTTTCGAATGGATCGGGCAAACTTTAAAATGCTACTCAATATAAATTCCTCTTCAGACGTTTTCAAGCCCGCGGGAAACAAACCTATGGCGCCATCACCGCATCAGCTGATGGTTTTTCTGACGTTTATTGGCACGCATGGTTCCGACGCCTCCATTGAGTCACTGGGTCACTTCTTTGGTATGTCAAGCGGTAGCTGTGCCCTGTACATTACCAGCGTCAGCACAGCTGTTCACCAGCACTTCAGCGCTGTCGTGTGCTGGCCAAGTGGGCTTGAGCGCAAAGCAATTGCTGATGCGATCGAACGCGCATGTGGAATACCAAGTTGTGTCGGCCTCATAGATGGAACATTGTTACCACTGCAGTTCAGACCAACATTGCGTGGAGAAGATTATTTTTGCCGAAAATCCATCGATGCTCTGAATGGTCTGATTTGCTGTGATCACATCGCGCGAGTGACGTATGTGCAGGTCGGATATCCTGGATGTACACATGACAATCGTGTTTGGAGTGAGTCAAACCTTGTGCAAGAATGCAATGGTTACTTCCTGAAGAAAGAGTTTTTAATTGGCGATTCTGCTTTTGCAACCTCGTCGCGAATGGTGTCGCCATTTAAAAACTTTAGAGGCGGCAGCCTCACTCCGGAGCAGAAGTTCTTCAACTACAGACTCTCGAAGATCCGTTTCAAAACAGAACACTGTATTGGACTGATTAAAGCGCGATTCCAGTACTTCAAAGGAATTCGCTCGATCATAGCAACCCAGCAAGATCTCCGCCGTATTCTCAGACTTTTCAAATGTGCAGTCATCATCCATAACCTTTTGGTCAATGAGCCGATTCCAGAGGAGATTGAGCATGATGCCCAAGGTGAGCTCGAACACACGCCACTCGATTCTGCCGATCATGGAAGTGACAACGATGATGCTGTCAACATAACCACATTCACCGAACAAGGGAAAGATGCACGAAGGATGCAAGTATTTCATTACTTGCTAGAAAAAGATAGCCCGTTTTAATCTGGAATAGGGAGTATTTTGTCAACCTCGGCCTGATCGACGCCTTCGTCGCGAAGCCGTTTGCGTCCTCGCGCAAGATCAATGCGCATCTGCATTTCCTCTCGCTTGGTTGAAACCTCTTCTCTGCGAGCTTGTGCAGCTAACAACTGCACCCTACACCTACTCTCCTCCTCATTGCACAACACGCGCCGCTCTTCCAGCATTGAGGTTTTTTGAAATTGAGCGCGTTGGAGCTCAAGCTCTTGTTGTTTGGCCCGCATATAGGAATCGCTCATTTCTGACCATTCTGCTGCTAAACTCGCAACGCTGGATGACCTTGACCTCCTGGTGGGAGATCGTCGCGGCGTCGCCTGCTAAAACAAAGACGATTCGTCCTCGGTGGGACGGAGTGCAACTTCATCAACTTGGGTTTCTTCTTGCTGGTTGTCGTCGTCAGTTGTCAATAAAGGCCGCACTCTTGGTCGGTCGCAGAATACTGGCTCCAACGTGTAATAGTGAGGAAACTTTTGAGTGACGGCCTCCCGCAAACTCGTCTCGTTGGTGATGCCAGCGCCGGTGCCTGACTTCCACAGGTCAGTCTTTTTAAAGGCCTTTTCGAGGAGGCTAATCTTCGGGATGATATCCTTCGGCTTTCGAACGTGCTTGATTCCTGTCGCGTGCATCCTGGCCGTAATTTCCTGCGCAAGGGAGGCTTTCGTGGAGCCCCCCTTTTCACCGCGCCACCGATTGTAGTTGTCGCCCTCGGTCAGCCACTCAAGCAAAATGCTCATGGAGCTTACCGTATCATCGGGTCCATCGTCATGCCAAGGCGAGCGAAGTGGTCGCTTTGTGGCTCACGCACAGTCATCCTTGAACGCTCGTCGTCGTGCAGCTGCCGATGTGCCACAAAATCTAGGCACGAGGGCAGTTTCCACCGTTGCTCAATTTTAACCCATCAGCGAATAGCAGGTGGCAGCTGCCACTTGGCCGCTGCCGCAATTGAGACCCACTAATGTCTGTGCTGCATGCGAGACCAATTGGACAGAAGAAATCCAAGATATTGCTTGAGGACCGCAATATGCGTGAAAGTGAGCACAAGCAGCTTGAACGCATTCCAACACCACCGAGAAGAAAAATGTTTCGCTTGAAGCGCAAATTGTGATCGGACGTTTTTGATGTTGAAGCGATAACATTTCGTCCTCCAACCGTAGTGTAGTCAACTCATGCATCTGCCAGCTTTATCGAAGTGTATGCTCTAATGGTTTAAATTTCCATACGATTTCGATCAAATCCATTCGTTGCTGTGCCTTCCCGCGTTGATTTTTATTGCGGTCATACCGTAGCACACGTCGAACCAGGCAGAGCCAACACCGTGTGGTATGATGGCGTCTGGACAATTTCCTTTCACCGCAATATTCAAGTTATGCAACAGAACGCAGACAACGACCACATCACGGATGTGCGGCAGGGAATTGCGATTACTTGCTTGCAAATTCCTTTGTCACCTGCAATATTATCGACGATCCCATCCGTACGTATTCATCCAGAGCATCCGCGGCATTTCCGTGTGCAAGCATACGTATGGCCGCCGTAATTTTCACCATGGTTGACTGTCCTTGACGACCAACGCGTCTGTTTGTTGTCGAAGAGCGCCTTGGCGCTGAGAGTCCGAGAGAATACGGTCAAATGCGGCGCATGATACACGAAATCGTTGCTCCATCATACTCAACAAATACACGGGGTGCTCCACGAAGTAGTCCTGCATGACTCTCACATCCCATAGTCAAGCCTCGGCACGTCATGACCACGATGATATTTACGACATGTCTCTGCCATACACTGCTTTAGACTGTTGGACGTTCGACGTAGACGCCAGTTCAAATTGATAATCCAGACATCCGCTGCAATCGTGATCGCAATGGTATTACCCAGCGGCTCTGTGATCACACTTGACTGCAATAAATTCTGCAACTCTCCACAACGTCATGACTATACAAATTAGAGCGGTTCCGAAGGCCGTGGTCAGAGATCGCGCTCTACTGCTTCCTGTTCACCGTTCTGGTGCACCAGCCCACGCCAAAGCCCAAACGAAGGGTGCGTAAAGCATTGTGGGTTTGTTGGAAAGCGGAATACGCGCGCTGCCGAATCCTCGACGCCAGTTGGACGCTCCTCGAACGCATTGGCTGATAATCGACGAAGCTACCGCCATGAAGCGGAAGTCCACGTAGATCCCAACGATATCGATGTGAACGCTGTCAGCTTGCGAGTCTACTCTGACATGAATGGTCCTTTACCTGTTGCTCCACTATCCGGATGTCGCTACTTTGTCATCTTGATCGAGTCGGTCGCGCTGTCGTAGTTGCTCTCCATCGATGGCGCAATTGTTTGTGAAACGTGGCGTCCCCTGACGCCGATGTCACCACTCGTGAGGGCACCACAAACTCCGCCGACCGCCAATGCATCAGTCGCACGTCCCAGACAACCCAATATAAGCTGTTACTCACGCAGGCATCCCATATATACTCCAAAATAAGCCGCACCGCATCTGTGCCCTTTTTCCGCTTTGCGAGGTCTTCGCCACCTGCCAGTGCTCGCCGCATTATTTTGGCCACGATCTTCAGTGGGAAGCAAAACTATTCCTCACTGTCGTCTGCACCGACCGCGCGGCTTCGACTCGACTGATCCGTGTCATATAACGGCTGCGCCAGTCGCAGCGAGACTTGCGATGTCCCTGCACCAGCAGAAGCAGCTGAAGCCACCGCAGCCGATGTCTTGGTCACACTCGTGGGGGATGAGTCAGCCGCCTCACTAGTCTTGTCCATTGCTGATGATTTCCGAGCTGGTCATTTTCTTCCTTCTGCTGCGAATGACGTTGGTGCTGTTCTATTCTTTGCTGAGCTTGCGATAGCTCGTTGTGCTGTGCCATTCCAAGCCGGACGCTGCTTCGCTGCCACCACTGCCGCTGTTGCTTTGCTGCAGACCTAGAGGCCACTGCAGCGGTGGTTTGTTGTCGCTGCTTTTGTTGTTCCTAAAGCAGCAGCATTTGCTTCCGATCATGAGCCTGAAAACTTTGCTGGAAAGTGAGCTGCTGGCGACGTTCCAGATCTTGTTTCTGCAGCATTTCCTGCATCATCCGTTGCCGCAAAAACACCCCCTGTTGCGGCAGCGACATTGTGTCGCCTGCGCATTGCGATGAAGTCCATTCGTCGCCAAAAATATCAATATTTTATATCCGATATTGAGACGGCTCACGCAGCAGCAAGACGGCAAAAGACGAAGTGAATTCATAAACTTAGAGGCGCAAGCGAGGCGCCAGCGCTGCCACCCGTTGTGTCCAACGCGGGTCAGACACGCGCATGGGTGTCCCAAATATTTGGGAGCCAATCACAGACTGCCACGACACCGTGTCAGCTGCTGGCGCCCGACCAATGTCTCAAGGTGGGTTCTGATGAATAGCGCGCAAGCACGCTGACGGCGAAAGCGATATCTGGGCGCGTGCAGTTGGCGAGGTAAAGGAGCGCTCCAATTGCCTCTCGATACGGATACTTCATGCCAAGGATCTTCTAACTGCCGCATCTTGGACCGAAGACGTCACTCTCCGGCTTCAGGCTTTGCACCACCATGGGAGTCGTTGCGGCCCTCGTGACCTCCCTCATACTGAAGCGCCCGCGTAGCTTCACAATGTAGTTTGAGTGGTGAACAAATATCCCCGTCGGGACTTGGCGAACCTGAATTCCCAAACAGAAGGACAGCAGTCCAAGATCTTTCACCCGGAACTCTGCCTTCAGTGCTGCTAAGGCAGTCTTACATGCCGCGTCAGTGCCCACCATGACGATGTCGTCGACATAGATCCCAATGATGGCGATCTCGGCGCCGCTTCGCTTGACAAACAAGCATGGGGAGCATTCGTGTGTCTTGAAACCACACTTCTTGAGGTACTGCGAAAAATGCGAGTACCAGATTCTGCCAGCTTGCTTCAACCCATAGAGGGACTTGTGCAATCGCACACACGGAGCTTTCAATCCGTTCTTCTCTTCGACACGCAGTCCCTCAGGTACTCTCATGTAGAGTTCAACGTCAATGACCCCATACAAGTAGGCGGTTTCGAGGTCCGCATGCTTGACGCTCATTCCATTCCTGGCAGCGAATGCTAGCAACCAACGTAGGGTTGTCATGGTCATGACCGGCGAGTACGTGTCGAAATAATCGATGCCGAATCGCTGAGTGAAACCTTGTGCAACCAGGCGCGCTTTGAAGCGACACACCTTGCCCGTTTCATCTCTTTTGCGAGTAAAAACCCACTTGCAACCGATAGGCTTGTGATCTGGGGGACACTCTTGCACCTCCCCAAACACACTACGGTCGTGCAGCGATCGTAGCTCCATCATGACTGCAGCCGTCCATCTCGGCCAGTCTGGTGAGTGTCTGCACTCTCTCAATGTCTGTGGATCGGCATCTTCATCACTTAGCGCGAGGAACGCGTCTAAGTTGATCTCTTGGGATGGTTCCCCTCCACCGTCTGCAGTTTCGGCGCTTGATCTCGTGACGTTTGCAGCTCTCAAGAG
>NSDO01000180.1:47550-95733 GCA_002286825.1 Lagenidium giganteum | reverse complement strand
TCTCCCCCTGTTCGCAACCTTGAGTGGGGGAGGATGTAACGGGGCGATCATCCCCCGTTGCTGATTGGTTAATACTCTGCATAGCTGCATTCCTATTGGTAGATATCCGTCGACATCCTGACGACCAAGCGTTGCATGACAAGCAACGCTGACCAAGCGATTAGCGCTTGGTTGTTCACGTAAGAGCTCTGCTCATAAATACTCACTTCGAATCTTCCTATCTACTCCTCAAGTCTTCCTCAACGCGCTCACGTGTGAGCTAGCAACGGGTGGCCCGTAACAACTGAGGAGTGCATCCAGCGCGTTACCAGCCGTCGAAATGTTACGAGATGTCTCCATGCAAATGATCTCGACCGATTGAGATTACAAATATTGTTTCAGAATTAAAGGGACAACTACTTCACTCCAGTATGTCCGAGTGGTGCAACGATACGTTTTCGTCGCTTAAGTCCACGATGKAAATGAAGTTATTGTCAAGTTCGCTAAGGGATATGGTGCAAAAGGCCATCAGTTTTGTTCGAACGCGCGATTCGCTCCACCACTGAAGTGCTGTGAACCTTTACCCAATGGTTGGGCATTCGTCTTTATGGAAATACCTCCGTTGATTCTCATTGCGCAAGCGAACGGTGTGATAGCTCGTCAGCAATTGGTCGAGATTCAGCATCTGATGTCAAAGGCCTCTCTCGTACGTGGCGATCTTCGTGAGAACAACGTCATGTGGGACCCAGAAAAGAAGCGAGTCGTGTTGGTTGATTTCGATTGGTCTGGAAGAGATGGAGTTGCCACGTACCCTCCATTGATCTTCGTTTGTCGACCGTTTTGCCATCGGTTCATTAGATGAATTGGTTCCAGCGGAAAAATTCCTTGCTTTTATCTATAACCCTTCCAAATCGTTGATGTAGCGATTGTTGTGTTTTATACAGATGTGTTGGTGTGTTTCATTAAGTCTCAGCGATCAACTTGCCAAATTCCGATACGCCATGGACAGTTTTCGAGAAAATAAAAACGACTCCAAAGTTGGGACGCGTATGTTCGTACCGAAGTGAAATTCCGAGAAAAGAAAAGGCCGAATTCGTGTTTGTCGAAAATTGCCCGGTCGCCGACAGAGCCAACCACAGCCACAACAGTAACGACGCAGACGCCACGCCGAGCACTACGCATGCGAGCTACGACACCAGAAGCTCCACCGCCAGGTGGAATGCAAGCGCTACTGATGGATCAGTCCACCACGCCTCAGCGAGGAAGAGAAGACCTCAGAAACCACTGGTGCTATTGAGCGCCAAAGTGATGATGACTGCGCTGATGGACTGGGCTGGGTCTGACAGTGAATCAGAAGACTCCATGCCTTCGTCAGGAGAAGATGACGCGTCCGAGGTTGTGGAAAGCGCAGACAGCGACGTATGTGAATCCGAAGGACATAATTATCACTATGTCGGACCCCCATATGAAGGACAAAGTGACGAAGCTGATTCGCAGTGATCACTGTGAATCCAAGTGCTTGCTAGGGAAAGCTGGTGCGTTGGAGCACTTGCTGTGCTCTGTTGGCCACTTCGCCGTGTTGATGAAGACCGAGACAGCCGAGCGGCACAAAGGACAAGGAGTGAGAGAGAAGTTTCATTACTATCTCCCAGTCGTCGGACGCGTTTGTCGTGCATCGGTCAGCGCCAGTTACGGAGTGCATGCATTGACTGTTCAGCGACACAAAGAAAGGATTCGTGAAGGGAACATTTCGGCAAAGGCGCACGGCAACAGGCTGAACAAACATGCGTCGACGATCGATTTGGCGTGGCTTGTGCAATGGTTCGAAACGTTTGCCACGAGCGTCGGCAAAGTGGTTCCACTGTGCGTTCGGCTTCAGAAGTCCGTGGATGGGAGAGTAACGAAACACTATAGCAGTGAAAAGTACACCATGCTACCCTCGTGCTTCGCATGGGATAGACTCTATGAGGAAATGCAGCACTACGTGGAGATTCAGAAACTCAAAGTGCGGGAGCCCGCGCCATCCACAATGCTCAGTGTCCCCTCCCCCACCATCAGGATTCGCTCTCCTCAAAGCACGAATCTCGGGCATCTGCTGGATGATCGAGTGAAACGGCTCAATCACTATTTTCTATTTTGTGATCTAAATTGTGACCACAATTCGAACTTCCATCAATGCGACTGTGATTGAAGGTGGGTATTGTGTAATCTCTTCTACGATAATATGAAAGTGATCGGCACGCAACAGGAAAGCTTCAAGCGCTACTCCAGTGTAATGTGAGAACAATTGTCCTGATGCTTAACAAGCTACCCACTGACAGCAGCGACAAACACTGATCTTCAATTCCCACTGTACAGGAACAGATTGAGTTTGCGTCGCTGGCGCAACTCGAAGTGCCCGAGGCCAACAACCGACAATAGAAGACAGATCTTACGTAGATCTGAGCCATCAGTCTCGAATTTTCGTTGGCAATTTCGGGCGTGATTTTGGATTATTATCACGAAGCTGCTGTAAAAATCACAGCAGCTTCGTGCTCAATGCAAGAAGTTTTTCTCCTTCGGTCGAGCACACTCACACACCTGTGGCACACTGATCCAAGCGTGGGAAGCAACTCAAGCGGAGCTCCGTGGCCAATATCAGCCGAGCGCATCGATCAATTCCGTGACCACTGCCAGAAGACATCGCCGCTACAAGTTAACGAGGTTCCAAGGAAGGTTGTTACACAGTTTGCACTGTCAAGGCAGGTCGACGTTACCACATGGCGCAACTTGGGTTGCATTCGCCCTTAGACTGGCATCGAGTTGCACTCATCTGACAACAGACCGTTAGCTTGGATTTTTTCACCTCGTGAATTCTCCGGTCGACATAGTTGTCAGTAAGTGTTTTGGTCTTCACGTTTTACGACTCATTCAAGGCACCACATTCTATCTCGGCTCACGGCAACCGATGTATAATCCTGTGCGTGTAGATTCTTGCTTATTAGCTGAGGCAACTCACTGATGCAACTCAACTCAACGAGGCACTGCCACAGTCTGCGCGGGTGAAAATCACTGCACGGTCAGCGGGAGCGGTCTCAATTCTCTTCGACAATGTCAAGATGACTCACCCGCAAAAGAAAATCACAAAGAACTGGTGTGAGAAGAACTGCTCTTATGTATAACAAACTATTCGACCTGAATACATGCGCCACCGTGGACGCCCAGATCGCGAAGAGAACTATGCAATAGCTCACGGAAGCACCGTGCAACCGTACACGCCTTCGCGCACATAGTCACAGCGCGCTGGCTGCGTCAAGCCGGATAGCTCGCCAGGGCAATTGCCATAGATCGTGCCAGAGCAAACTGGCGCAGAACCGCAAAACGTGCCCGCGCCCGCCACACTCACCGGCATGTTGCCACCAGGGTGGCCTGAGCAGTTGATGAGGTCGCCTGCAGACATCTCGGCAACACTGGTCTGGTTGTCATCAAGGTATGGTTTGCAACCGTAGACGTTGGTGCGCACGAGGCCACAAGTTGAGCCGTACGGCAAGTCTGGGGCTTGTCGTCCAGGACAGACACCGTCGCTAACGTCACCCGCGCATGCTGTACCAGAGATGCAGTAGATAGTTCGGATACCTTCGACGCTCATTTGGTACTGGCCGTCTGGGCAGCCATTAGCTGAGGTCGTGGAGCCTGAACCGTCATCACTCGCCACGTCATCGCTCACCATGCAAGGAAGAGCGCCGAACAGCCCATGAAGCAGATTCGTCCCGAGACCAGTGATGTAGCAGTCGTCTGGGTAAGCATCATGGATACGCTGGTTGACAGCCTTGCAGTTGTTGTTGCCGCAAAACGTTCCGAGGTCGTCTGGGCTCGGGTCCCAAGGTTTGGTGGTATCGATGCCGGTCTCGCTAACACAAGCCGTGCCGACGCTGTCGAAGATGGCGGCATAAATTGTGTCCAAATCACATTCTTGCAGTGCTACAACTGACGCAGAAGACAAGAGCAGCGAAGGGAGAACAAGGCGCCACAACATGGTCGATGCAGCAGAGTCGATCGAGCTGATGAGAGGTTGAGCGCAAATGCAGCAATAAGTGAGGGTTTGCGTGTTCTGGACTGCCTGTGGTAAATCCCACTCGCATGCGATTGCTCGAGACAAGAAAAGTGCATGAAAAGCAAGATGGGCACGTTGAGCTAATGTTGGCCAAGTCGCCACAACAAGTATGCCAACCCCGTCCCATCGTGCATCGCATTTTCATGAGAAGATGCAGCAAGATAGGATCCATCGAAGGGCTTCCATTGCTGCGAAATAGATCGAAGAGCATCCTTGGTCGCGCCGCACGTTGCAATCTTTGAGACCAACCACAGGATCCAGCACCATCGCACGCGCCATTGTCGATTCCGGAACTTTGCGCATGAAGATGTTCCCCAAATGCAGCAAAATGGGATACCTTCGCGATGCGAAAGCGTGCGAAGTTTGTCTGCCAGCCGCAGGATCGGCCGTCCAACTTGATCGCACATGGCATGAATTCCAAAGCCGCAAGTCGCAGATGCTCAGGTAGCAGATGGTGCCTAGCGTTCCCAGGCTCACTCTTGACGTTGCTCGCCACTGCATCTCACTGACCAGCTCCCTCTCCCGACTTCATCACCTCCCTCTGATTGCCGCAACGATGTTCCGAAGCTTTGTGATCGCTCTACTTTTCTTGTCGGCCACGACAGTCCATGCATCCCAGCCACTGCTTGGAGCTTGCGACTTGGATACCATCTACTCGGTTCTCTTCGGCGATATCGGCCAGGCGTGCTGGACGGAAACTGGGATCGACACTACGAAGCCTTGGGATCCCACTCCGAGCGACATCTCTTCCTTCTGCGGCAACGATCAATGCAAGGCAGTCACCCAGGGCCTCCAAGACAAGTACCCGAGCGATTGCTATATCGCAGATCTGGATACCAACCTGCTGCATGGACTCTTCGGCACGTGCCCGTCGCCCAGTGTCTCCCCAGGCACCGGAAACACAGGCAACCCACGTAATCCCGGCAATCCTGGGCCAAGCGACCCTTCTGCGTGCAACATGGACACCATCTACGGCATTCTTTTCGGCGATGTTGGTCAAGCGTGCTGGACGCTGACCAAGATCGACACCACGAAGCCATGGGAGCCCAGTCCAGATGATATCACAGCGTTCTGCAGCAACGATGAGTGCAAGAAAGTAAACCAGCTCCTTCACGAAGCGTACCCGAGCGACTGTTACGCCGTCGAACAAGGCACGAATCTGCTGCATGGTCTGTTCGGCACGCTCCCGTGCATGTCGAGCCCTAGTCCGTCCCCAAGTGGGCCATCTTCAACACCTGGAACGCCAGCAACATCGAATGGCTGCAGTGATGGTGAGCACCCGATGAGTGTTGAAGGTGTGGCCACAATCTACTGCGTATCCGGCAAGCCATGCGCTGGAAACGTGAGCGATGGCGTCTGTCCTGGACCGCAGCAACCAGACTTGCCGTATGGTTCGGTTTGTGGCCTCGTGCGCACCAACGTGTACGGCTGCAAGCCGTATCTGGATGCCGCGCACACTAAGGTTGGCGAAGTGTCTGCGGCCGATCTCCCGAACTGTTTGGGAAACCCAGCGGGCTCGATGCCAGTGAGTGTGGTTGGACAGGGCACGTTTTGCGCTGCCTCGCCTATTTGCGTCGGTAATCAGCGAGGCAACTGTCCAGATAAGCTATCGGGCTTGCCGCTGGCATCCAAGTGTGATTATGTGCGCCCAGGCGTGTTGGGCTGTGTGATGCCATGATTGTAATTGCTGCGACCAGAATTTTTTATGCTTACTGCTAGACATGGAGATATTGAATGAAAGTGATGGTTCATTTCCCTGCCATGAGCGCTGTGGATATATTGAAGAGGCCTGGGCACTCTGCTGGGTCTCATCAGTAATCCGTGTCTTCATTAGCAGCAGCAGGCGTGTTGTGTGTCTGTCGTCTAGCAAGCTTTGAGCTGACCTACATTGCCCCATGAGCGAACGCTATCGCCCACAATGGCACTGGGCATCTGGTTCGGAAGCGTCCATTCGTGTCGTTGGGAACAGCGACCTCACAGTGCGTTTTCCCTGCTTCATACCACATAGTCGCAGAATACTTCCTTTCTGAGACCAGTTGGTCGCATGCAATGACTCAAATAATGAAACTCGTTTGGCAGGTCAAAGAACGGTGCATCGCCAGCACATTCATGCTCAGATCCTGCAGGATCTAACCTCTCAAAAGGTTCCAACCGCGGATTAGTATTTGTTGATGAAAACATGCCAGCCATACATCGATCGATCACCACCAGTTGTGTTCGTGCGCTTCTAGCCAAATGGGTAGAACGATACCATGAATGTGTGATTGCTGCGACTACAATCGCTTCCTTCTACTTCGAGGAATTCATCAACCGCTGCATTCCACTCCCTGGCAGTTCAGCATTGCAAGGGCGCTGATCAGGAGTTCGCTGATTGCACTTGCGATCGACCGAGCATGCGGGTGCCGTTTGCGCGTGTGAGTGAGCGCCGTACATGTCTCCACCGTCGAATACCTAAGCGAAACATGATCTGACATTGCAATTGTCCGTCTACGAACCTGGCGAGTTCGCGAGGTAGACCTCTGGGTGGATAAATTGAACACAAGCGATCCCATGGTGGTGAGGATTGACTTGGTTTGCCCTTCCCTGGTGGCTTGCGACGTGAACTCATTTTGATTTCTATCATACAAGGAGCGATAATATTTGATTTAGAAACATGCCTCCCTTACCCTTGGCGCACCGCAGCCAGGTCACGACAAGCTCCACGAGATAGCAGTGCGTGGCAACCGCTGCTGTCGTGTTGCCCGGTCGCAAGACGCAACGGTGTACGTGGGTAATGTGGATATGTCTGGTCTGCGGCACTGTGCTCGATTCTGTCGTCGACGACGGATCATCTGGAGGGTGCGCTGAGCTCATTTGCCGCTGGATTATGTTGTCGCGCAGTTGAGACCTGATACGGATGATTGCCAAATGACATCGCAGACGGGCAATAGCAGCGAGGCGGCGCCGAGCGCACCAGCGGGATCGCCTCCCAAAGTCAGCAGAAGCTTTCTCATTGCACTCGGACACCGTTATGCGCTTGCTTGCCGTTCAAAACTTCCATCTGTAGCACGCGCACAACACCATACATCACATGAGCGCATTGCCGTCATTCGACGCCACACGGGGGGCTCGTGCACGTACACGACAGGAACAGCGCGCTCTTGCGTCGATCCGAGGTCGCCTTGGACGAATCCATCGACTCGCGCCCATGCTCCCAGTGCTCTTCCGGGATCGGCGACAGCATCAGCGGCTTGGTCGACGGCCAATCCAGGTCTTCCCGGTCCGCGCCGCCTTCCTCCGTCGCATACAACCGCGTGGCCGTCTCGTACTGCAGCCAGCGCTCCTGCGACAGCTTCACGGCCTGCTTGTACTGGATGTACCGATACACCCACACGAGCACCAGCACGACGACGGCCAACAGCAGCATGCCGCACGCCACTTGGAGCACCACCTCGCGCATGGTTCTTCACGGGCACGTGTTCTTCTTTGACGGCAGTGCAGTGCCGTGCTTTGGCTGTGCTGTCGAGGCTGGGCACTCACTTGGCGGCTGCTTGTTGGTCGCGCTGGTGCCTCCTGGCCGTGCGTGGTTGCGTCGACCGTGGGTGTGGGCGTGGACCGCTTGTCGCTTCACTCGCCACCTCATTACCAACACACAACAGCCACAGCACACGGCACGTCCCTCTACAAGGACGGCGTTGGGTGGACATCGGACTTGTTCGGGAGGGTACGGTAGAAGTGCACCCATAATATTCTTGTGGGTGCACTTCGACATCATTGACCTATTATGTACTGCGAGGGAGCGGTCACATTCGACATCAAGATGCAAAACGGAATGAGAACGCGCGGCAGCGACACACAATGCATGAACCCAGCACGTTATGTTGGACCGTTCGGCGCGTGGAGAAGCGCCGTCACGTGCGCGGCACAGGAACGTGCCAACGAGCCGTAGCCATGCAGTTCTTCGTCGATCTCGCGGTTGTGAAGCTTGGCCGCGAAGTGGAAATTGGAGTTGGCAGCTTTCGCTTTACTTCGAGCGGGCTTCTGCTGAGCATGGGCGGGGCTGACGTTGTAGCCACCTTCTAATACAGACACGATGCGGCCATTGCAGCACCTGGAGACAAGCACAGTGAGTGGATCAGTGATAGAGCGAAACGCATACGACGCCCACGTACTCCTCGGCGACGTTAATGATCTGCTCGGTGATCCATCCGTAGTCGTCTTCGCTTAGAAAGTAGTAGAAATCGTCGGCATGCCCATCGAAACCGGCAGAGATGAGGATTAAATCAGGATTGAAAGCGCGCAACGACGGGATCAACCGCTGCGAGACGTTCTGTCGGAATGTCTTCGACGCTTCCTCCATCAACGCATGCTTTGATTTGTAAGAAATCTTCAATCGGTCTTCCAGATAGCGCGGTCCCAGAACTTCCATCGGCATGTTGATGATGTTTGGGTGGTCTTTCAACTCTTGCGAACAGCCGTGAGGACCACTTCCTGAGCACGGGTAGAAGTTGTCGTCGTCGTACAGGTGAATTGATGCGAAGAAGACGTTGTCCGTGTCATTCTCGTCCCGCCAAGGCATGTACGACGAAAAATCGAGAGGCCCCCAACTTGGAGGCAGCGGGTAGCGCTTCTTGTGTGGAATAAGATTCCGAATAATATCTTCAGTTCCGTTTCCGTGGTGGATGTCAAAATCAACGATTGCAATTCGTTGGACGCTGGAAGAGTTTTTGTTTGGAGACGCCGTGGACGTATAGTACGGCGGTGCGTAAGTGCACATCGCATATGCTGCCCCAATGGCGACGTTGTTCAGTAAGCAGAAGCCACATGTGCACATCTCAGGGCGTCGATGGAATCCTTCACTGTCAACGCATCCGTTTGGGCCAGCATGGTGACCAGGTGGGCGAACGACAACGAATGCATTTCTACGATTCATTCACGCCAATATCATCAATGAGTTGTACAGGCATGTGCCGATGATTCTAGATATTCTCACCTCGTTTCCTTCTTCATCACTTTGTCGATTGCATGGCAAACAGCACCAGCAGCATACTTGGCCGCCAAATAGCTGGCACTCGAAATGGGGGCATCCATGTCAAAACTGCCACTAGATGGAGGATTCTCGACTGCATAAACCTGCTGACCCTTTTCTGACTACAGCGCGCGCAACATCGTTAGTGACCACGACAATTTCAGGCGTAAATCTCGAATACCTACCGCCAGCCAATCTGCGTACGTCAATGAATACGAGTCATCGTAGAGCTCGCCGACGGTGTATTCTTCGTTCTGTGGTGGCAGTTTTGCGCACGATTGTTCCAGATGCTGGAGATATTGATGCGTATGCACTCGCATCAGATCATTCAGTCGCGCTGGACGAAGCTCGTTGAGGTTTGCCCATCTGAGGTTCTTGAATCTTTCCATTCTCAGCACTCCTTCCGGCCCACACAATACTGACAGCCGCTGTCGATTTTCCTGATGGGTGTCGTTGTGGTGATCCAAGCAAGTTGGCTGATAGAGCAGTAGCGTGCCAACCGATTCGTTTTCAATCTGCTGCATGAAGTGGTTCCTTGGTCGCATTGACGATGTCACTGTCCTTGTCGGAACGCGAGTGACCAACGTGTCATGGCTAAAATTGTGCAGTGAAGCAGGCGATGCTTGTCGACTTCGGCGCTTCCAGCCACGAAAACCTTGCGCACTGTCCGCTGCATCCATGTAAAGCATTGCTGGCGACGTCGGTGGGCGCTTGCGTGGATGCAACAGCTTCTCTTGCGTCACACAACTCAACGGCATCAAGCGATCAACCTGGTCTTGCATTTCCACGCGATCACCAACGCGAGAAAGCACGACGTTGACAGTCTGGTTCCCGTCTTCGCCTGTTGAATCCGATGCATCATCCTCTCCGCTGCCTTCAGCTTGCAGAGATACGCTCGAGATACGCCGAAGCATGCGATCAGAGACATCCACGTTCACTTCGACTGTGGTCGGGCCATCTTTCACGACAATAGGCTCGGTTTCCACAACGGGGGGTTCTGCTCTGCGGACCGGTGGTGTCGAGTCACGTCCTCCAGAACGCCCATCCGTCGTCACCTGCGGACTGCTGCTGCTATTCGACGCACTGCTGTCGCTGAGCGACATTGACCGCTTGGGTGCCGCATCGAACGGCTCCCGCCGCTGTTTGTCCACGCGATACTTGCGGAGCAGCCGATACTTGAGTTTCGTGATGACGGCGTCGCGACTGATGTTGGTCTGATCGTTGCCGAGGTACCGCTTGGCCACGTACGTGATCATGCACTGCGGGAAGGATGCTAGCACGCGGCGAGTGCGCGGCTGCGCGACGGCAAAGTCATCAACGGTCGGAGGGCGTTGCTCGAGCGGCGCCAGGAGAAACAGGTCGATCCAATCGCACTCGAGCTGCCACGGCGGGACATCTTCGAGCTCTGCAGAATGTCACACACACAAATATACGTCGTCAGTACACCATCACCCAATGGCCTTACGCATTCACGCATGTAGCATAATAACAATATTAACATTGCGGTGCACGTGCCATATTGCGGTGAGTGTTGCGCCATGTTGCCAGGCCCTAGAAGGACGCGCGGGAGCCGGTCGCTTGCGCCGCCACGTCACTCGAGCGACCACAACCAGCACGCGCGGATCCGCTGCAGTTCGATCGATGCGCACACACGCGTACGTGGCGTCCACACAGCCTCAGGCTTGGCGTGCCTCCGCGCGGCGCCGAGTCGCCAGCTTTTGATGCTTGGGGTGGCCTTTTGCCTCTGGAACTGGAGGCGCCACGTTTGAAAACCCAAAGTGTACAACACAAACAAAACTGCCACAAAACACGTGGGCTCGGGCGACCAACACTCTCGCTGGGTGCATTAATATGTTGGAAATTGGATGTGTGTGAAGAAAAAGAGTAATATGCTCGAGAATGCACGATGGAGCACCGAGCACGAAGATGGGGGAATGTGTGTGAGCTGGACTATATAACATGCATATGGAATGGAAGTGGTTGGGAAGAAAGAAGCATGGAGGTGCATATGCCTGTAGGAGGAGCCTCTCCGCGTGATTTCCGCGGTGAGTTGTGTATATCACATTCATTGATACACACACACAAAGATGAAACGTTTGAAAACACAACTTCCAAACGAAACGTCTCGACCTGTCACGTAGGCGGCGTTGGCGCAGCGAGGACACGCTTTGATCATGAATGCGCTGCATCGGCGCTGGTGTTTCCTATGGGCCTTACATGCCTCAGTTGCGATGGCGTGTCAGAAAAAAAAAAACTTGGACAGTGTGTTTGGCTCCGTCCTGTCACGTGGAATCCCCAAGGTTCTGAGTTGAACTTTGAGATGAATTGGATACGAACGACATCTTTTCGCACTTGGATGGATTCTCGGTCACTCGTGAACCAGAGATTTAGAACGCGACACTAGAGCAATTTCGCCCCCGTTGAGCAATACTTTCGTTCTACTTTTCAACGCGGAGAATCGGACAACAATTCGCAATGGTAGTGTTGTCGTCGCGTCTTCTCTGGTCGTGTCGTGGTGGTGTGTGCCTCCACATCAGCGCCGGGCATCCGACCTCGTCGAATGCCAAAAGCATTCGTCTCCGCGTTTTGTCGGTGGGCTCAGTGACAGCTCCGGGTTCTGGCGACGCTTCAGCGTTTGCTGTGGATCTGTAGCGCAGTGCTCTATTCGAGTCGCCGCAGTACATCCCCTTCAGTGTGCGTTGTCGTGACACATCGAGCAGGTTTGGCTTCGACGCAGCTCAGCTCAGGTGACGATGTTCCCGGCCACGACCAGCAGCTCCAATGACACGCCCGGGTGGGCGCAGAGTCCACCGACGCACGTGCCCGGCAGCCGCAGTGGCGGCCACGGCCATGACGACGACGACGACGACGACGACGACGACGACGACGACGACGACGACAACGGCGACGACAGCGACGACGACGAGCCACGCGAGCGTGAGCCGCTGCTTGGCGGTGTCGGCGTGCTCTCACCCAGCACGGGCTCGTCGTCGCTGCTGCGGCGCAACTTCCGTGGACCCAAGGCCAAGCGCACATGCACGGACGTGGTGTTTCTCGGACTGTTTGTGACGTATTGGATCGGCATGTTGGCGCTGGGGATCTACGCGTTCACGCGCGAGAGCAACGTGACGTTCGCCAAGTACATCAAGGACGGCGTGGACTTCCAGGGCCAAGCGTGCGGCAATGGACGCTTTGTCTACTTCCCGGACTTTCGCGACAACCCGGACTTTGGGTTCTGCGTCGACGCCTGTCCGGATAAAGATGGCGTCGACATGGTTGTGACGCTGCCGCTGGAAGTGGAGAATGGCACGACTGCCAAGCAGGACGTCCATTTCTCGTCGTACGCGACTCATCCGTGGACGTATGTGTGTGCACCAGCGAGCGGTAAGTGGGATTCTCCGGTGGTGGCACTGATCACACGTCCCATGCATCTGATGGGGCTCGTTTGGTTGGCAGTGGATTCCGAGGCGACGATGATCGCCCAGCTTCAAGACACAGCTGGTCGCTTTGTCGGCGCACTGAGTGATGTAGGTCCACCTGAATCATGGTATGTGTATCACTGGCGGTGCTTGACAACACTATCCAATTGGTGCAGTGCTGGCAAGTATTGGTGATCAGCTGCGGCGTCACGCTCGGCACAGCATTCCTCTATCTGTTCTTCCTGCGTTACTGTGGCTGCTTCATCTTATTTGTGTCGACAATCGGCGTAGAGAGCATCCTGGTATTCGGCAGCTACCGCCTCCTGATCTCGTCGGCAGATCCGTTGGCGTATCCGAATGACCCAGCCATGCGCAGCTCGCTGCAGGTCGCGTCCGTTCTTATGAGCTGCAGTGCGATCCTATTCCTTTTGCTGGCACTCTTCATGCTCCGCAGGTTGATGCTGGCGGGCACGTTTGTCACACATGCATCGAAGGCGTTGTCTCAACTCAAGAAACTCTTGCTGGTGCCATTTATGACGTACACGCTGTTGATCCTGCTCTTTTGGTGGGGAGTCCTGGTCACGGTGTGTTTGTTTGGGGCCGGCAAAACCACTAGTCGAGACGCTACTATCACAGCAGTGTCTCCAGCGACGATTCAAGTACGAACTGAGGCCTTCCAAGTGGACACGACGCTACGGTGGCTGTTTCTTTACCATGCATGGGGTATGTACTGGGGCGCATCCTTCATCTTATCGATCGGCGAGATGATCACAGCCACAGCCGTCTCCATCTGGTACTTCTCTGCTGATGATCGCGTGACGTCGCTGAAGAAGATGAAGCATGTTGACCCCGTCGCTTATTCGATTCGATCCACGTTTCGCTTCCACTTGGGCACTCTGGCGCTCAGTTCAGCAACTGTCTCGCTAGTGCGATTCATTCGTTCATTCTTTATGTACTTGGAAGACAAGAATGAGCTGGATAGCAGCACGTTTCTGGATGTGCTGGGCAAATGCTGCTGCGTACGTTCTGGTTTGTTGGACTCTGACTGGTGTGTGCCGGTATCATTAACGGTGACCACTTGGAGCAGTGCTGCATCTGGTGCTTCAACTACTGCTTGAAGTTTATTTGCAAGGAGGCGTTCTACGTGACAGCAATTCAAGGCACGAACTTTTACCCGTCAGCAAAGGTATGGGCCGATAAAATAGCTGCTGCGCTGGTATGCCAACGTTCCTGATTCTCAAATGGATGACAGCTGGCGTACACGCTGATCTCTTCCAATTTGTTGAGAGTCGGCGCTCTGAGTCGTATTGGTAGTGCGGCAACACTGCTGGGAAAGCTTATCGTTTGCGCCACGACATGCTTCATTTGCTGGTTTCTTCTTAAGGATGTACGAGTTGTGTCTCGAGTCTGTGCTATGCTTCGGAGATACTGATGGCGTGCACTTGTAGGTTTCGTCGCCCATCTTGCCACTTGCAGCGATTATGCTCTTCTCGTACGGCATTGCTCATGCGTTCATGACGGTCAGTTCAATTCCATGGTGCTGTATCATGGAAGCGGACTGAATTGGTTCGTTTGTGTATGGCAGATCTACGAGACAACAATCAACATGTTGCTCATGTGCTTCACGCTGGATGAGAACATGCATGGAGGCCGTGGCAATACTGTGTTTGCACCAGCTACGCTGGTGCGCTCGGTCAACGATCACTTGCGCCCCAAGTGGCAGACCGTGCTGTAGCTGACTACGTATTTGACGCTGGAATGAATCACAACAAGCTATTTTGCAGCAAGCGTGCTCTTCAGATCCAGTGGCAACCCTGCGTTGCTTACACGACACTGACAAAGACTCGCTCTTCATGCGCCCCATGGTCCAGCGCAGACCCCACGATGCACAGTATCCGCAGGCCACGACATCAGAGTTGGTCCTACCTCGATCGACTGACCGTCAGCACCACCCAGTCTTGATGACACTTCGGCCTCGGCTCATGGGACTTGGAGCCAATGCCGCGTCGTCCACGAGTGAGACGAAGCCCGTGGCATTCCATCCACTCAACGCGCCATTCCACCACGATGAGGTCGTGTCGCGCAGCAGTGCCACAATAATATGGACGACATCTACTTCATCGTACCACGGCTTCCATGCGATGTCTCCACCGCATCCATCCGACACCACCTTCAGATCGAAAGCCACCTTGTGTTCGCGGCACACGCTGCTTCGAGGCAATGGACGACATCCTCGTCAGTGGCTGGCTTGCCCCCAACGGTCCACCCCCTGCATTTTACCTGTCGGACCGTGATGACGTCGCCAGCCACCAACTCGCGACGGTCCGACGTAAGCCATGGTGACAGACAGCACTCAGCACACATGCAGAGCCGAGTGTGTTGCGCCTCGCCCACAACCATCGCATGCGTTTTCCAGTCCGTGTCGCTGTCCATCCGCTCGGATTTTTCTCCACAACCGGCAATTTTCACGGTCCGCCCCCATTCGCACGCCAGTCTTCTTCTGCTGCTTCCTCTTCTTCACTGCGACCATCACGAGGCCAGAACAGGTTGAAGCTGATCGTGGGGTTACGTTCGCGGGAGTAGGGTTCGACGCTCCGGGGTACGCTCTGCCAGGTCTGCCAGGTGATGCGCACGCTGCAGTGGGTTACGTAACCCGCGGGTTGTTTTGGGGTGTGACACGGAATGTCGCTTGAGCGTGTGCCTGTCAGTGCGCAATTGGGCGCACACGAGGAGCTCCGCCAGTCTCTGTCTGCCAGGCCAGGCCAGGCCAGCGCCGATGGACGCACGTCAGTCGCCGCCGGCGTCGCCGACGCAGTGCACAACGCAGGTCCCGCCCGAAGGGACAACGAGGAGGACGATCGAGACCGAGACCGAGATGCGTCGATCGAGGGACTCGCTTGAAAGTGATGCAGCTGGTCCCGCTGTGGCAGCGGAAGAAGAACGAGACCAAGAACAGCACACACAGGAGCAAGAAGCGGGAAGCCAGGAGCTGCCACGCGTGCTGGGCGTCAGGTTGGCGCCTACTTCCAGCATGCCGAGCTCGCCCGAGAAGGAGCCCCTCGCGAGGACGGCCTCGCAGAACGGCATCGAGATGGCGACGATGAACAAGGGCGACGACGGTGGCGCACGGGACAGTCCGTCGGAGGAAGACCCGCAGCCTGCTGTTGCTGCTGCTGCTGCTGCAGCAGCGCCTGCATTGAAAGACAATGGACTGCGCATCTTCTTCCCCACGGACGACTTGGCGCTCAAGGCGATCTTGTCGCCTCCGCACTTGCAGTCGGCGTCATCGTCCGGTCGACTGAGTGCGTCCAATTCCAGCTCGAACCTCACGTCCAAGTCAGCGGATGGTTCGCCCAAGCAGGGGCCAACGAACAATGACAGCAGCCTCTTTGATAAGCTACTGTTCCGTGGCAGCACTGGTGCGGGCAGTGCGACAGCCACCTCCAAGAGTTCGACGGGTTGTGTCACCGAGGAAGACATCGACCGGATCAACACAAGTGTGCGGGTGGTGCACCAGAGCCTGCCACCACCGCCTTTTGCCAATATGTTCTCTTGCGAAAACTGCCGCGATGACATTGGCTCGCTATTGGGTAAAGGCCGCCACCATTGCCGCAACTGCGGTGGCTCATTCTGTGCCGATTGCTCGTCCAGGTCGATCACGGTGCCATATCATACCTATCTCAACCGTGGCGAGCAACGTGTGTGCGATAGCTGCTTCCATCGTATTCGAGATTTCCACACTCAAGCTCAAACGACTGATGTGACATGGAATGGTCTGGCTCCGCCTTCGAACGAGGAATTCATCAAAGCATTCGATTTGCCAGCGACCGAGACACCTGTGACGATCTTCAACTGTTGCTACTTTATCGACTTCTCGCCATTCTACGGCCATCTCTTCCTCACCCGCGAACATGTCTGTTTCAAGGGCTACAAGGCCGAGAAGATCAAAGTACCGTTCGCACAACTGCATAGTTTGATCAAGCCCGAGTTCTACTATATCAACGCCCTGCTCATCAAAACCAAGGCCAAAGAAAAATTCTTCTTCGCTGAGTTCAACGGTTTCCGCGACTTGTGCTTCCTCCGACTAGACCAGCTCGTTCGCGCGTACAACGAAGGCAATAAGCTCCAGCAGCTCGTCAGTCGAGAAGACCTGGTTCAGCAGGCCCTTGTCCGTCGCAAATCATATCGTGTTCTGGCAGGCAAAGTAGCGTCAGCGTCAACGCCGCAAGCACTGCAGCACCTCATGGCGCGCACACTTAGTGATGTGCTCGACGAAGATCTCGAGGACGATGATGAAGATGACGATGATTCTTCCGATGATGACGGGACGTCTGCAGTTGATAGCGCACACGAGTCGACAGAACGAGAAAGCTTTACCTCGAGTGACGATGAAACTTCCTTCGAGCCGCTACCACCAGATGTTGGACTCCCGAAGATGACAATGCTACTTGATTGCGATCTCCATGCAGACGTACAAGTCGTGTTTAATGCGCTTTGGGGCAACGGAGCAGGCCAAGACTTTCTCAATGGCGTGATGGAGAAATCCAAGGACATTGATATCGAAATCGAAGACTGGCAACCTATTGACGGGGCTGGTGTGGACCGGGATGAGCTGACTAAAGGTGTCGTGATATCGAAAGAAAGCGATTATTCACAATTCCGTCACGTGCGTTCTCAGCATCCGCCAAAGACGTCATTCCCGGGGCTGCCACCATACGCTACGTGCAATCGTATCCAGCGTGTACGTGTGGAAAAGTCAGAGCAAGGCGATCGCTGGAATCGCTTTGTTATTTCCGACATGGCACGCATGAGCAAGATTCCATTCAGCGACTACTTCGAGATCGAGACTCGTTGGGTCTTCTCGCGAGACGGCAAAAACTACTGCCACGCTCAGGCCGCCCTCACGGTTCACTTCCTGCGATCCACGTGGTTCAAGTCACAAATCAGCTCGTCTACTGTGTCGGAGAGTAAGGAAGTGTTCGAAATGTGGCTGCAGCTTGCCATCTTAACTCTCCAGAAAGCCAAGTCCGGTTCAAAGGGCACCAAACAACGCGACACAAAGATCCCTGCTGTTACAGCTGAGGGAGCGACATCAACACAAGCACTGCCAACCTCGGCCACGGCAGCTGTAGAGAATTCGTACGGGGCAGCAGAATCTCCTTCTCGACGAAAGCCCCGAAAGACTGTGAGCTTCCCCGCGACCCAATCAACCGCCGTTGCGCCGCCATCGATGTCGTCCGCAACGGTCGCCCCGTCCATCATGCTTTATGTCAACGCTGCGGTTGTGCTGTTGCTCTTATACTGCGTGTGGATGCTACGAGCACAGCAACACGAGCTCCGGGAGTTGACACGAACCACATCGATTCTGGCAGAACAAGTACGAATCCAGTCCAACGCCCTGCAACAACTCCCAGGAGCACGTGAACAGTGCCATCAAGCCACTGTCGAAGGAGCCATCGATTCCTTACGCGAATACTTTCAGACCACCAACTCTTAATAATGACTACCCTCAATGATGCACTGCGCATTGCCACTCTAGAAGCGTGCATCACGTGACAGCACTGACACTTTCAGCCGGATGATGTCGTAGGAGTCGACTTCAGCCGGGGTTAGTATTGATTTTTTTTGGTGCTGCTGCTGTGTCTGGAGTCGTTGCTATCCTGGGCATTGCCCGATCTAGCGATGCAATGCTAATTCGAGAGCCTTCTTTGGATGCACAATCGCTACACAGCACATCTCAAAAGAATATTCGTAGCTGGTGCTAGGAATCGTCTGCGAACAATCCGCGTCGATCTTCTTACCACTTGGACCAACAATAGCAAGATCTCAATTTTTAATATCAAACCCAGAGTGCGCACACAGACGGCAATGGCGACTCCGCACGTTCGCATTTCATGATACGAGAGAACGATAGCGACTGTTGGTCGATCCATATCGTCGCAATCGCATGCAAGTACAAGAACAATGGGCAAATCTGAAAACCATCAAAGCCAAGATGCCGAAGCATCATCCCCGCACTGGTCATCGCTCACTCTGGCATCCGCCTCGTGCCTCGCACTCAACGCACCAACAAAGCTCGACACTTTCCACGCCGTTCGCTCACCAACTCCTCAAGATGTTCCGCTCCCTGGCTTTCCTTGCAGTGTTGTCGACTGTCGCGGCAGTCCAAGCTATCGATGAATGCAATTTGGACACGATCTATTCGGCTCTCTTCGACACTGTCGGCTCCGCTTGCGTTGCTGAGACCGGCATCGACACCACCAGTCCATGGTCGCCAAGTCCAGAGGACATCACCGCCTTCTGCGGCAACGCCAACTGCCGGACGGTCAACCAACGCCTGCATGACGCGTATCCGAACGACTGCTACATTTCCAGTCTGGACACCAATCTTCTGCTTGGCTTGTTCGGTGATCTTCCATGCATGGCGAATACTGGCAACACCGGCACTTCCGGCAACACGGGCACCACTGGCACCACGGGAAACACGGGTGCTACAGGCACCACAGGTGCGACTGGACCCGGTGTGGCTCAAACTGGTAGCGGTTGCCCTGACGGCCAATATCCGATGAGTGTCGAAGGCGTCGGTACCATCTACTGCGTCTCCGGCTTGGCCTGCGCTGGTACTGAGAGCAAAGGCGTCTGCCCTGGACCGCTACTCCCAGACCTTCCGTACGGCTCGACGTGTGGTCTTGTCCGCACCAATGTGTACGGCTGCAAGCCATTCCTCGATGCCAGTCAGACCACGACCAGTGAAGTGAAGTGTCAACGGGCGACTTGATCAACTGCGCAAGCAACCCTGGCGGTAACAAGCCCGTGAGCGTTGCCGGTGCGGGCACGTTCTGCGGCCCTGAGCCAGTCTGTGCTGGCGCGAACTTCGGCAACTGTCCTGGCGCACTCTCGGGCCTGACTGCTCCCGCACGCTGTGACTTTGTGCAACCAGGCGTGTACGGCTGCACGGTGCTGCAATAACGTGGTGGTAAGGAGCCAACATATCCCACCGGGATGCTGAGCCAGCAGGCAAGTAAGTACGCACGCAACTGGGCAGGTGGTCGGGCGCGACACCACCACTCGGTTGTCCCTGGAATTCACGTATAGTGGAAATGTTGAGTTGAACATTCCCCGCAGCTAGTTTAAATACATTTTGCATTATCTGAAAAGAGCGGATTCTTGTCTATGAGCGCTGGGGCCATCTACTGGTTCATCTAGCTATCGCAGGGCGTATTTGGCTAGAGCATTTGTCACGCTCCAGGGTAATCCCCAAGGCGTTGCTATGGGTTCCGCAGTCGGACGCTTACAACACTGCGTTTTCAATTTCAATTTCGATGGTGATAATGGTATCCAACATCGGCCAGCTGGAGCCATCACACTTGATGTTTTGACGATGGTGAGTGCGCCAACCAAGCTTACCGCAGACACCCCGTCACTAACGGAGCTATCTTCTGCAAGCCCGAAGCGCGCAATCCTGTGCGACCCAAAGGTTTAATCACACTTGATGTTGATCTTGCCCCTCGGCCGCAGAGTCTTGCAGGACAACGTGAAATCGAGAGAACGATGAATAGAACACGTAGCACGATCTTTATCATCGGAATGCGTGCCAGCGCGTTCTCTGCGTGGTGCCTTGCCATTTTGATTTCGTGGTGATTGCGTTGACGAGGAAGCCAACTGTTGCGTATCTTTCCGCTGCGACCAAGGTCCGGCAATTGTTCATGCGACGAGTGGGCGGAAAGGCATTCACATCTATTTTGAGAGGGTACTGTTGATCACGATGTTTGAAGAGATGGAAGCTTCTGCCACGACCATCACTCCGCATCGGCTGGGACTAATCTGAGGGAGGGACTAAACTCCAGCACTGAACCCAAAATAAGGCAACATTTTCCTGCACCCGGCTCACAAAGCTGTCCCGAAAACCCCAAAGTAAGCAAATTGGAGCTGCCCGGTGTCCCGAACTTCAACTGCCTGGTCGAAGCGCGCCTTCTGGTGGTGCGCACAATTGAACTTTCCATCAAGTAGAGACGTCGTTCAAGGTCCCCATGACAGCAGTGAAGGATCCCGCGACACCAGGATTGCAGGACGCCTACGTGGCGGCCGAGACGCCCCGTGAGCTCCGTCTGGAGACAGACATTGCTGTGGACGCATGCAAGCTCCCGCTCACCCCGACGGACAACTCCAAGCCAAGCAGCACCAGCGAAGATGGCAAGAAGTCTGCAGCCGACACGCCGGCCAAGTCGTTCTCGTTCAGCCAGTTGTATCGCTATGCCACACCGATGGACAAGGCCCTGCTCGTGTTTGGCGTGCTCATGTCGGTGGCCAACGGCGCGATCATGCTGATGATGACGCTTGTGTTCGGCAACGCCATCACCAGCTTCTCCCCGACCGTCGATCAGAAAGCCGTCAACAAGGCCGCTCTGGACTACCTGCTCATTGCCGTGGGCATGTTTGTCACGGATTACATCGCCTACATCACGTTCCACTTCACGGCTGAGCGTCAGATGCGCGCGCTGCGAGGTGAGGCGCTGAAGCACATGCTGTATCTTGATATCACTTGGTACGACAGCAATGACGCCATGCAGCTGTCGAGCCGCTTGACGGGAGACACGGTCAAGATCAAGGAGGGCATGGGACAGAAGCTCGGCGAGTTGTTCAAGTTTGTGACGCAGTTTATCGTCGGGTTTGTGATCGGGTTTGCCAAAGGTTGGGACATCAGTCTCATCATGGCTTGCGTGATGCCTGCAATGGCTGCTTCTCTCGCATGGCTCATCAAAATTCTTCAAACACGCACAGAGTGGGCACAGAAGGTGTACGCCGAAGCTGGCGCTGTCGCCGAGGAAACACTGGGCTCGATGCGTACGGTTGCATCACTGAACGGTGAGAAGAAGGCCATGGAGCGCTACAATGAGAAGACTCTCGCCGCTGAAAAAGAGAACATCGCGCTGGCGCGCTTGACGTCGATGGTTCTTGGCGTCTTCATCGGCAGCATCTGGATCATGTATGCTTGTGGCTTGTGGTATGGCGGCCACAAGGTTGCAAGCAACAAGACAGACCCTGGCAAGGTGTTCCAAGCGTTCTTTGGCATCTTGATGGGCACGATGTCGATGGCGCAAATTTCCCCGAACTTGACGGCGGTCGCACAAGCTTCGGGATCTGCTGCTGCCATCTTCAAGATTTTAGATACGCCATCTGCCATTGATGCTTCGTCAGACGATGGTATCGTACCGACATCATGCGAAGGTGCGGTCGAAGCGATCGATGTCCACTTTACGTACCCAAGTCGTCCAGACGCACCGATTCTCAAGGGATACAACGTGAAGATTGAAGCCGGACAAACCGTGGCGTTTGTGGGATCGAGTGGTGGTGGCAAGAGCACCTTGATCGCATTGCTCGAACGCTTCTACGATCCTTCGAGCGGCTCGATCCTATTGGACGGTCGTGATGTGAAGACGCTCAACGTCAAGTGGCTGCGTTCGCAGATCGGTCTGGTGTCGCAAGAGCCAGTGTTGTTCGCGACGACCATTTTCGAGAACGTCGCAGCCGGTCTCACAGCTACCGGAAAGCCAGCAACGCGTGAACAGGTCGAAGCGGCTGCCAAGCTGGCAAACGCGCACACTTTCATCATGGCGTTGCCACAAAAGTACGACACTCTGGTGGGGGAGAAAGGTGTGTCGCTGTCCGGCGGACAGAAACAGCGTGTTGCTATTGCACGAGCGATTGTGCGTGAGCCCAAGATCTTGGTGCTGGACGAAGCCACCAGCGCGTTGGACAACGAAAGCGAACGTGTGGTGCAGGACGCGCTGAACGATTTGATGGACAAGACAAAGATGACGACGCTGGTGATTGCTCACCGTTTGAGCACGGTGCGTCGTGCGGACAAGATCGTGGTGTTGTCAGGTGGTGTCGTTGTGGAAGAAGGTTGCCACGATGAGCTGGTGCAGCTGGAGGATGGCATTTATCGCACAATGTACAAGATTCAAGAATTGCGGTCAAATGAAGAATCTGCAGCTGCTGCAGCCGATCTGGGCGCCGCGGGAGTTGGCGTCGACTTGGATGAGCATGCTCGTCGTGACAGCTTCACGTCAGTGCAGAGTGACCAATCAATGGGCAACGTCGAGAACAACGCGATGGACAAGGTCAAGGTTACGGTTATGGATATTTTGCGATGGTGCAAACCAGAGCGATCGTGGTTTTTCTACGGCACGGTCGGATCCGCTGTGCTGGGCTTCTCGATGCCTGCGTCAGCTCTTCTCATGAGTGCGATGATCACGTCGATGACGGATAAGTACTACAACTATCAAGCCACAGGGATCAAGTCCTACTTGACGGACCTGAAGCATGAAGTGATGATCTATGGCCTGTGCTACGTCGGCGGGGCTGTGGTGGTAACTCTGGCAGCATGGCTTCAGGTTTACGCGTTCCGCATCATCTCCGAGAAGCTAACCACAAGACTGCGCCACATCAATTTCTCGGCACTCTGCCGACAGAACATCGGCTTCTTTGACGAGAAGCAGAACGCTACTGGTGCACTGACAGCTGATCTCGCGACCAACGCGACCAAGGTGGCACTCATGTCAGGCGAATCACAAGGTCGGGTGCTTCAGGCTGCTTTCGTGTTCATCGCCGCCCTCGCGATCTCATTCGGAACTGGCAGCTGGCTGTTGACGATTATTATGCTGGCGGTGTTTCCTCTGCTCATCGCGGGACATGCGGTGCGCATGAATCAATTGAAGGGCAGTGATGCCATCCCAGATGAACTCGCTGATTCGGGAGCCCATGCGTCGGAAGTGCTCAGCAACATTCGAACCGTGGCAGCGTTGGGACTGGAAAAGACGGCGTCAGATCGCTTCCATGTTCTGCTGGAAGAACCGATGAAGAAGGGCAGCAAGGAAGCACAGATCAATGGGCTGATGCTTGGTTTCAGCTCCTTCATCATGATGGCGACGTACGCCCTAGTGTTCTGGTACGGCGGCAAGCTGGTCAAGGACGGTGACATCACATTTGGACAGCTGATCCGGTCGCTGATGGCCATCATGATGTCCGTTCAAGGCGTCAGTGGCGCTTCATCTTGGCTTGGCGATTCTCAGAGTGCAACCAAGTCCGGCTCCGCCATCATGTCCTTGCGAGACCGCAAGGTTCCGATCGATTCTTTTGACGTCGGTGGCATCGTCCGGTCCCGTGTGGAAGGCAGACTCGAGTTCAAGAACATTACGTTCCGGTACCCGACTCGAAGTGAAGTCACTGTCCTCAAAAGCTACAACCTGACGATTGAGCCAGGTCAGACCGTCGCGTTCTGTGGTCCAAGCGGCGGTGGCAAGAGCACGATCATTTCGCTGATCGAGCGCTTTTATGATCCTGTGAAGGGCGACGTGTTGCTGGAYGGTGTGAACCTGAAGGACCTGAACCTGCAGTGGTTGCGCAGCCAGATCGGTCTTGTCGGTCAGGAGCCAACGCTCTTCATTGGCACGATCGCTGACAACATCGCTTACGGACTGAAGGAGAAGCCATCGCAGGCTGAGATCGAGGAAGCCGCCAAGATGGCCAACGCGCACGACTTCATCACCAAGTTCCCGGATGGCTATGAGACGCAGGTGGGCATGAAGGGCGAGCAGCTGTCTGGCGGTCAGAAGCAGCGCATTGCCATTGCTCGTGCGATCTTGAAGAATCCGAACGTGCTGTTGTTGGACGAAGCCACAAGTGCACTGGACTCTGAGAGCGAGAAGGTGGTGCAGGAAGCCTTGGACAAGGTCGTGGCACTGAAGAAGCGCACGACCATCATCATTGCGCACCGCTTGTCCACAATCCGCAAGGCTGACAAGATCTGTGTCGTCAGTGGCGGCAAGATCGCTGAAGCGGGCACGCACCAGGAGTTATTGCAACAAAACGGCATCTACGCGCGTTTGGTCGAGTCTGCTTCGGCATGATGTCTTCCGAACCGTTCACTTCCGGGGAACGGTGCTACATCGAAATAACTACATACTAATCCATAGTAATAGACTTTGATGCACAATGCCTAAGTGACAAATGCAACAATATTGCTTGCTGGTGCATTTTTCCCAATAACCCTGTTTACACAACACGTGTCAGCAATTAACTGAGCCACCTGCCCGATGACATGGTTGACTCAACCGTTCCTTCGTTGGCGAGGGTGATGTGATCAATGGCTTCACTGTAGCCAAGCAATAAGCGCGATGATCACTGTTGTCCAGCGGTACCATCAGCGGCTTGCGCCAGACAATCGGACGGCACGAAATGTGCGTGTGATCTACGATTACCACGCGACACGCACTCAAGTGTGTCGACTACGGCTGCGTCATGGCGCAGCAGTGAGGTGCGAAGCTCTGCTTAGTGTGCCCTTCGGGTCCCGCAAAGCAGCATTCTGCCTCATTATCATTTAGTAGGCGCTGTTCATCCTCGCTCACCTCGTGTTTGTTGATGGCACCAGGGATTACCGTTCGTCATCTTGCGACTTCTCATCACCAGCATTTTTTTCGTGCGCAGCGTCTTCTAATACACCGCAACACACCGTAGAGTGGCAAAGTGCGGCGTTCGTCAGATCACTTCACACGCGTACGACGATGTCATCGTCACTAATTTGCGCGCGCGTTGCCCCATAGTTCTCTCACGCGAACGGTTGCTCGGTCGTAGCGTGTGCGATTCAATATCATCGCCGATTTCGTCAGTGATTATCGTTTTCCTCATCATCAGTCGACTGGAGCCATCAGACGTAATGCTGCACACAGGGGGAGCACGACAACATGTGAGAAGGACGCACTACTCCACGTTTACCGCGGAACGGTGGAGGCAAACCGGCGACAGTGCGTTTGGAAGGAGCATAGGTTAGGACAACTTACACGAGCCTAGGGCAGTGATAGACTCCGACGTGAGCTGGAAGGGACGTGGAAGAGCTTGGAAGTTGGGGGAGGATATGACTGTCGCCCCGCCGCCGCCGGAGGTGGATAGACTTGAGACACACCGGCGTTGCTGCTGCCGCTCCCATCATGATCTGTGCTGGGTAGCAGAAATGACTACCGTTCTGGATGAAAATTGCGTCCGCGCTTGCTGCTTCGCAGGCTTTCGGAAATCCCTTGACAGATCAAATAGTTAGTATTAGTAAATTTCATTTGATTACGTCGCGCTGCCTTGTTGCATTAAAATTCCTTTACAATTATTGGTTGAGCACCTTGTCACACGGGACGTGTAAAGATATGTTCGGGACCCTCGGGACACCGCACTGGCGCGTGTGATTATTATTCAACGGCGAGCATTTGGAGCGCATATGAGCGGAGCATTGCGTCGGGCGCTGGGCGCCGCCGGCCTCCGCGCACGTCGATCCGTGCGGGCTCCAACGGTAAGTCTGTGGTTGTCAGGGATCGCTCCAGCTACCGGCTCTGCGGCTGATCAGGTTTTGACTTGATTGACTAACGCTTGCGATGCGTCCTTCCCAGTCCGTTCACGCGTTGGCGCCATGTCACCGCGCGGCGTTCTCGTCCAAGTCGGACAAGTCTTCGGCCAAGCTGTCTGCGTTTGACGGTGTGGATGGGATTATTCAGTACGCCAACCGCTGCACGGCTCGCTTGCCATCGTACGAGCGCTACAAGAAGGAGAACGTGTTCCCGCCGTCGGGCTTTGACTTCCTCAACTTCTTCCTCTTCATCAAGCTGCAGCTGCCGACGTCGACCGAGATCGACGCGTGCGAGTTCCTGAACGGCGCCCAGTTTGCGTGCGATCTCACGATGAACACGATGTACTTGCCCGAGTTTGTCAACTACGCCACGGGCGCCATCACCGAGTCGCCGGCTGCTGAAACGCTGCGTCGTGGGTTATCGCCCGAATGCTTCGACGCGTTCCTGTTCGGCATGAGAGAGTCGAGCAAGATCGGCAACAGCTTTGAGCTCAAGAAGCTCGACATCAACGGAGTGTTCCTGCATGGCGTCGAGTGGGAACGCATGACGTTGGCCGAGCTGCGCCGTGATGAGCAGATGCGCCGTGCTGCTGCCCAGCAAGACGCTGCTGATCCGACATCTCCACCAGCAATCGATGGGTCGGCTCCAGCGGACGACGAAGAAGCACTGAAGACCATGGTAGAACGAATGCGCATTGATGTGCTGTTTGAAAGCAAAGAGCACCTACATGTGCGGATGGCCGAGGGCGAAGATCAGGACATTATCAAAGATTCCCAGGCGGTGTGGCGATTTGAGTCGCTGGTTACGCAGCCATCTGATGTGGACTGGCGCATTGTGTCAGTCTTCTGAGGCATTCAGTCGGCATCTGCATCCCCCCGGGTTTTGGACACATCTGGGAAATTGATTTTTGCACAAAGTAATACTGAGAACGTCTTCGCTTCGCCTTCATGGAATGGAACATGATGCATGACGGGAGATTGTATTTACCATCCGAGCCCAATACGTTGAGTTACAATCAGCGTTCTGCGCCACTGCGCTCGCTTGTGCACAGTATGTGGTGCCGGCACAATACAGCGATGCTCGTCAGCAGCGTCGTTGACACTGCCTGAAGATCTGTGTACGCGATGCTGAAGTCTCTGATGGCCATAATCGTGCCGTTCGTGAAAGTGCAATCCAACGCCACCGCCACGATAGCCGGTGGAGCATTGGACAATGCAGATACGTTTATCAGCTTGTTCCCAATGAGCGACAAATCAATCAGGGGAAGGCGCATGAGCCATTCAGGTACCGATGTGAGGTCCGAGAACTCGATGTAGACAATGGCGACGTCGCTCCAGTATACATCAATGTCCTCGGGTATGGCGGATAAGTTTGTGTCGGTGAATTCGATATCCTGAAGCATCGGCGACACCAGGATACCGTCGGGGATTCGACTTCAATTGACGTGCCCTAAGCCATCAAATATCAGAGCTGGATGATCCTCCGGTGCCACATGGTCGGTGCCACATGGTCATTGGAAACATGTGGCGGAATTGCTGGATTTTGTCTTTCGAGACCACCAATGCCGAACAGTTCACGGGAATAAGCTTCATCACGGTATCCGCCTCGAGGAAGCCCAGATCACCCAGTGCTGGAGTCGTACAATTGTGCTGCACGCAATCGAATTTGTAAACGGCACACGGATACTTGGTCGCGAACCACGGCACCATCACCAGCGCACAAAGCTAATCTGCTGTGCACGCATGATGTGGTACATTAACGTGGTCTCTGAGGGGGTTCTAGATATCAATTTATGCAGTCCTTGAGCGGACGCTGCAACATAATTAATGCAGTCCGTCCACTAGCGTACGCCAAGAGAATGAACGCGCGATGTTACTAAATCCTGATGTGAAAAGTGCTGCATGCTGAGTTGGGTGAGTCCTGGGCCAGCCTGAACCTTGCGACTACCGAGGTCTTGTGTCTTGATCGGATACTCGAGACGAAAGTTGATTGTGCTCACAAGTGATGCGACGTACAGCGCGATGATCCAAAGTGTCGTCCATTCACTGCTTGTGAAGCCAGCGATCTCCTTTTGTTTCCATGGAGGTCGTCTTATGAAGCGCCCGATGCTATCGGATTGTGACTCTCGCTTTGAACGGGAACGCAGGTCTCGCGAGGCAAGCGGACTCACCGTTGCTTTCTTGTCTGTTCCGTCGACGTGGCTTTGGTTCCCAACCACTGGCTTGATGCTATTGATCGAATCGTCGGTTGACATCGCTGTGGTGTCGACTGTGCTGATGTGTCATGATGTGAACACTCCGTTAAGAACCTATATCGGATCTAAATTGTTATTATCTTTCGGCGGCCATCGACGGGCACCGCCACGCGGGGAACGATGGACGTCATGGGCAATGCGCAGGCGAGAGCGAGAGCAAGCAGCGGCGATTCTCCAGCCACCACCATCGCCGTAGAAGCGCCCAGCACCGATCCCACACTGCCACAAAGCGAATCAGTCACGGTCGCGCGAGGTAAGGCGTCGTACAACCGCTCTACTGCACGCCAACCCGCTGAAATGTTGCTCGTTGGTGATGGCAGCAGCGGTGATGGCGACCGAAAACGACGACATCGACGGCCTGTACTGCCACGAAAGCAGCGACGACAATCCACTGAAGATACTGAGCGACCAGGTAGAGCGACAGGAGGAGCAAGTGGCTGCGAGTGTGGCGGCCTCAGCTGCCACGACGACGACGACGACGACGCCGACGCCGACGCCGACGCCGACGGTGCAGAGCAACCAGACGCCGCCGCAGGCGCAGGTGCCGTCGGCGTTGGAGCTGCTGTCACAGCAGCAGCAGGATTATCGACGGAAACTGGAGCGACTGCAGCGTCAGCATGAGCTGCACCAACAGCAGTGGCACATGCGGCAGCAACAGCTCCAGCAACAGCAGCAGAAGCAACTGCAGGACCAGATGCGGCTCCAAGAGATCGCTGAACGACACGACCGTATGCAACACATCCAGCAGAAGCTGCACGAACGGATCGGCAGCAAGACGAACGCTGGTGGTGAGTCCCCACCAGCGCGACCGACAGCCGACGTGCAAGCCGAAGCCGCGCAGATCACCAAGGCTGTGGAACAGCAGCAAGCGCAACAGTACCAGGCCATCATGCACGAACTGGAAGTTCAAACTGGTCATGCGTTGTCTCCGGCGGCGACGGCGACGGCGACGGCGACGGCGACGGCGACGACGTCGTCTGGCTCGGCACCGGCGCCACCGACAACGTACGACGAGCTCCAGCGAGCTCGCCAAGAGCAGCTCCAGCGGTTGCAACAGTATCAACTGCAGAAGCAGCGGCAGATCCAGCAAGCGGCGTCCATGGCCGTGTCCATGGCTGCGCACCAGGAAGAGCTACGTCAGTTGCGACGAGAGCAAGAGCGACTTCGTTTGTTGCAGCTGCAGCAACAGCAGCAAGAACAGCAGCAGCTCATACACTCGAACTACGCTCGGGCGGTCACATCATCGACGCTTGGAGGAGCCACGCAAGAAGAAATGTCGCTACAGCAACAGGAGGTGTTCTTGCGGCAACGGATGATGCAGGAAATGCTGCAGAAACAAGATCTGGAACGTCGCCAGCAGCTCACTTTCCAGCAAAGTTTTCAGGCTCATGATCGGAAGCAAATGCTGCTGCTTTAGGAACAACAAAAGCAGCGACAACAAACCATCGCTGCAGTGGCTTCTGGGTCTGCAGCAGCAGCAGCGGCAGTGGTGGCAGCGAAGCAGCGTCCGGCTTGGAATGGCACAGCACAACCAGCTACCTCAAGCACAGCAAAGGCTACAACAGCACCAACGTCAACTGCAGCAGAAGGAGGAAAACGACCGGCTCCGAGTGGATCGCCGGCAGGCAAGAAGAGAAAGAAGCAAAAGACATTGCTGGAGAGCCACATGGACGCTCTGGTGCGAGTCCTAGCTCGTTTGCAAGACGTCAAAAGTGACGTGGAGATGCGCTTCACGCTGGACAAGTTCGTGTCGTGGATGCATCGATGCTTTGACCTGACATTTCTTCGCCTCGCCAAGCGTGACTACGAAGTCACCATTGCAGCCAAGAAAAGTGCCTTCCAGGCGAAGAACATTTGGCCACACGATGTCGACGTCAAGAGCCAATTCGTCCTTCAGAAACTGGAGCAATTGATCGGAGAGTTCAGTGCCCAGCAAAGGACACCGGGTGGTCAAGCAGCAGACCAGTCAGCGACTGAAGAGAGCAAAGCGAAAGATGGCGAGGGCGACAAAGAATCAGCAGAAGCACGCCAGCAAGCTACGGAACAGGCATACGAGGCGCTCAAAGCACAGATCTTTAAGAAAAACTCGGGTGAGGGAGCTGACGCTGCCAAGCCAACCGGATCGGGAAAGGAGACGTCAAAGAAGAAGAAACAAGGCTTGTTCGTGGATCTGTCTCTGGTGAATAGCACTCCAAAAGCCAAGGAAGCCAAGAAAAGGGCCAAGAAGGCAACCGCTAGCTCTGCGGGCGACACGAAATCATCAGCAGTGGAGAAGACTAGTGGGGCGGCTGACTCATCCCCTACGAGTGTGACCAAGACATCGGCTGCGGTGGCTCCAGCTGCTTCTGCTGGGGCAGGCGCATCGCAAGTCTCGCCGCGACTGGCGCAGCAATTGTATGACACGGATCTGTCGAGTCGAAGCTGCGTGGTCGGTGCAGACGACGGTGAGGAAAAGTTTTACTTCCCACTAAAGCTCGTGGCCAAAATAATGCGGCGAGCACTGCCAGGCGGCGAAGACCTCGCAAAGCGGAAAAAGGGCAAGGATGCCGATAAGGATGACGATAACACCCAGAATCAAGATGACGATGACGATCTGGAAGCCAAAGCGGACGACGAAGACAATCAGACAAAGACGCCCATGACCAGAGCCGAAAAGGCAAGCCAGATCAAGATTGATGATGCCGCCGCCACGTTGATGCAAGAATGCGCGACCGAGTTTCTGCTCTATCTGACCAGCGAAGCCCGCGATTACTCCATGCTGGACAAGCGCAAAACGACAATCATGGGCTCGCATGTGGTGGATGCCACACGGAACCTCGGCTTTACCACCTACAACCGCGTGCTAGATGTGTACAATGACAAAATCAAGAAACTGCAGGACGAGTTGCTCCAAAAGAAGCAAGAAAAGAAGCTACTAGCGAAGCAGGAACACCAGAAACAGCAACAACTGCAGCTTCAGCAGCAGCAGCAGCTGCTGGAGCAAGCGAAGCAACAGGCACAAGCGCAGGAAGAGGCGAATAGCAGTGACAATCAGCAATCTACAACAGCCGCCACTCGTGCGAGCGAAGCAGCAACCACCGAAGTGGACTCCTCAACTAGAGAGGTGACCACTGGAGCACCACAGTCGTCCGCGGACCCAGTCCCCATCGCAGATTTGAAGCCGGAACCAGCTCCAGCAGTGACAGCAGTAGCAGCTCCAGTGACGCCGAGTCCGCAGCCGTGATCGTGTACTACACGTTGTTCTAGCTTGTTAAGCCAGCTACCTACCTTGTCAACGTCCTTCCATCTCTGCGGTGCCATCGACCTAACGCAGCCACAAGTCAGGGGCGGCTGCTTCCCACCTGTCACCACCAGCCCCACCCAGCCTCAGGCAATGACCACGTTCTTCTCATCCCACAACACAGACACGGGCTGACTGGCTGCCTGGCATGACCACCCAAGCCCGGATGCACCCATTCAGTCGCGCTGGTGGCCTGCACGATGATGATGACCTGGTGATGAGCGCACAACGAGCATTGCCGCGGGCTTCAGCGCGTTGACGCTGGCATTGACGAATCCCTCGAGCCACAGCCCGCACACACCAGCGCGCACAGAGCGCGCCGGCATCAGCTTTCGTGCCACATCGACCATTACTCGCTCTCTACAGAGCGCAAGCCGCCATCGTTGGCAACGGGCACTCACGCCCAAGCCCGCCGCGGTTGGCCATTCCATCGGCGACCTGCGTCTCGGCCATTGCACGAGCAGGCACCTGCACGAACGCACGGCGTGGTGAGCTCGGCTCAGCCCAGTTGCGCACACGTCGACTCATGCTGTCCACCATCAACGAGCGCACAGAGCGAGACAATCACAGGGCGAGAAAATCGCCACGCGCTTGCTGCTTCAATCGCACTGCTCACACATGCGCACCAGGTCGACATCTTCAAGTGCGGCTGACCGCGCAAATGCGTGGCACACCTTCCATCCTTCCACGGCCGCCACCACAGTGGCACAGGCGACTGCCAAGTTATCTGCTCACAGTGGACTGGTTTAAACACCGCGTCCGCTTGCTGTGTGGCAATGTGTGGGACGGGCCGCTGGATTGCCTGGCCGTTTAAACACCGTAACCAGGTGAGGTGATCCTATTGGCGTCAGGTCAGCGCAGCGGCGGGCCACCATGGCGTCTGGAGGGTGGCAGCTGACGGCGGCGCCCGGGGCTGTGATGCCATGCACGCGCAGCCGCTGCGGAGATGGTGGTGACTGCATGGTGCAGCCAGCCTCTTTTTCTTCGTGCAGTGCGCAGTGCGCGTGAGACGTCGGGGTTGGCCATTCCGCGGTCTCCAGAACCCAATCTGCGCCGCAAGAGAGAGGAGCTCCCCCACCGACCATGACGGCGGTCGACGTGCTCAAGTCGCCACGCGACAGCTGCTCGTATGTGCACGTGACGACCCCACGCGCCAATGCAGAGCTGCGCAACCATGCCAGCGACAGCGTGGATCCAGCGGTGACGAAGCTGATCAAGACGTCGGTGGCCTCGGAGGCCACCTCGGAGTCCGCTGCCCCTCCAGTGGCGCCACCAGCGCCCCCCGCCAAGAGCTCCGTGTCGCTGCTCGACTTGTACCGCTATGCGACGGCCACGGACAAGCTGCTGGTGGTCATTGGCTGTGTGTGCGCGGCCATCAACGGCGTGCTGTATCCGTGCATGGCGCTCGTGTTTGGTGATGCCATCGGTGCGTTTGACCCGTTCGACCAGACTCGTGTGAACCGTGCTGCGCCCCACTTCTTCCTCATCGCGGTGACGCTGCTAGTGACCGACTGTGGCGCGTACGTGTGTTTTGCGGCGTCTGCGGAACGCCAGGCCAAGGTGCTGCGGGAACGCGCGCTACACCGCATGCTCCATTTGGGCATCGCCTGGTATGACGCCAACGATGCGATGCAACTCACGTCGCGCCTGACGGCCGACACGGTCAAGATCAAGGACGGCATGGGCCAGAAGTTGGGTGACACGATCAAGTACGGCGCGCAGTTCCTGACGGGCTACATCATTGCGTTCTCCAAGAGCTGGGACCTCAGTCTCGTGATGCTGTGTGTTGTGCCTGTTATGGTTGGCACCATGTCGATCCTCATGAACTTCCTGCGCACGCGCGCCGTGCGATCGGCGAAGCTGTATGCCGAGGCCGGTGCTGTGGCCGAAGAAACGCTGGCGTCCATGCGCACTGTTGCGTCGCTGAACGCCGAGAAGCTGGCCATCCAACGCTTCAATGAGAAGACGACTCGTGTCGCTGATGAGAACATTGCGTTCTTCCGCAAGGCCTCGGTGCTGCAGGGCACGTACACGGCGTCGCTCTGGATCATGTATGCCATCGGTCTCTGGTACGGTGGCCACAAGGTCTACCACTCGCATGTGTCGCCATCGGTCGTCTTCCAGGCATTCTACGGTGTCATCATGGGCTCGTCGTCCATGGGCTACGTGTCTCCAAACCTCGTGGCCGTCGCCGAGGCCAGGGGCGTTGCCGCGGGCATCTTCCAGATCCTGGACACGCCGTCGACCATTGACGCCTCTGATGACTCGGGCTTGACGCCTAACAAATGCCTCGGTCGCATCGAAGCCATCGACGTCCACTTTGCTTATCCGAGCCGTCCAGATGCACCAATCCTGAGTGGGTACAACGTCACCGTCGAAGCTGGCCAGACGGTGGCGTTTGTGGGTGCTAGTGGTGGTGGCAAGAGCACACTGATCTCGCTGCTGGAACGCTTCTACGACCCAACCAGTGGCTCGATCTTGCTGGATGGCCGCGACGTCAAGACGCTCAACGTCAAGTGGCTGCGCTCGCAGATCGGTTTGGTGTCTCAAGAGCCTGTGCTGTTCGCAACCAGTATCTTCGACAACATCGCTGCCGGTTTGACAGCCTCAGGTCGTTTGGTAACGCGTGAACAGGTCGAAGCGGCTGCCAAGCTAGCCAACGCGCACAACTTCATCGTGGCGTTGCCTCAGGGATACGACACGTTGGTTGGCGAGAAGGGCGTGTCGCTGTCGGGTGGACAGAAGCAGCGTGTCGCCATTGCTCGTGCAATTGTGCGTGAGCCCAAGATCCTGGTGCTGGACGAAGCCACCAGTGCGTTGGACAACGAAAGCGAGCGCGTGGTGCAGGAAGCGCTGAACGACTTGATGGACAAGACAAAGATGACGACGCTGGTGATCGCTCACCGTTTGAGCACAGTGCGCCGTGCCGACAAGATCGTCGTCCTGTCGGATGGAAAAGTTGTGGAAGAAGGCTCGCATGATGAGTTGTTGAGCCGTCAAGACGGCGTCTACCGTGGTCTGTACACGATCCAGGAAGAAACCGCTCGCAAGGAAGCGGAGGAACTGGCCCAGAAGCATGATGACGACGACGACGATCTTGCTGGTCCATGGTCGACCGGCCTCCACGGCCGTGCCAGCGCTACGTCACGCGCTAGTATGACCGGCTACGAAGTGGAAGACAACCAAACCAGCGTCGCCACCCCGTTCACTGTCAAAGAGGTCAACACGCTGTGTCGGCCTGAGCGTGGTCACTTCGTGCTCGGTCTCTTCGCTGCTGCCGTGCACGGTGTCTCGCTGCCGATCTCGGCGCTGTTGTTGAGTGAGGCCATCGCCGTCATGACGTCGGCCTACAAGTCGTACACCGTGGACAACGACCGCTCGGCGCTGAACCACCTCATGCACGACGTCCGCACCACTAGCATCGGCTACATCGCGGGCGCCGTCTGCGTGTGCGTCGTCAACGCGCTCCAGGTCTACACGTTCCGCTACATGGCGGAGAAGATCGTGGCGCGTCTGCGCGACATCCATTTCACGGCGTTCTGTCGTCAGAACATCGGCTTCTTTGACGAGACGAAGAACGCGACGGGTGCGTTGACTACCGATCTTGCCGTGAACGCAACCAAAGTGTCGATGATGTCGGGCGATTCGCAGGGCCGCCTCGTGCAGGCTGGTGCGACGTTTGCTGTGGCGCTGCTGGTGTCGTTCACCAGTGGTAGCTGGCTGCTCACGCTCATCATGCTCGCGGTGTTCCCATTCCTTCTCATTGGCCAGGTGATCTGGAACAAGAATGTTCGCACGGCCGGCGGCATGACGGACGAGCTGGCACACTCGGGTGCCCACGCATCGCAGGCGCTGTGCAACATCCGCACGGTCGCGTCGCTGGGCCTGGAGAAGGACATGTGCGCCAAGTTCTCGGTTTTGTTGGACGAGCCACTGCGTGGCGGCGTCAAGACGGCCAAGAAGACTGGTGTGGCCATCGGCTTTAGCTCCTTCATCATGTTCGCCACGTACGCGCTGGTGTTCTGGTATGGTGGTGTGCTGGTGAACAAGGACGACATCACGTTCAAGCAGCTCATCCGCACGCTCATGGCCATCATGATGTCCGCCCAAGGCATGGGCTTTGCAATCTCGTGGGTTGCCGAGTCGACACAAGCGAGCAAGGCCGGCTCCGCCATCTTCACGCTGCGTGATCGTGCGCTGCCGATCGATTCGTTTGATGCCAGTGGCGACAAGCCATCGACCGTTCAAGGTCATATCGAGTTCCGCAACGTCGCGTTCCGCTACCCAACGCGTCCAGACGTGTCGGTGCTCAAGAACTACAATCTCAGCATCGAACCGGGTCAGACCGTCGCGTTCTGTGGTCCAAGCGGCGGTGGCAAGAGCACGATCATTTCGCTGATCGAGCGCTTTTATGATCCTGTGAAGGGCGACGTGTTGCTGGAYGGTGTGAACCTGAAGGACCTGAACCTGCAGTGGTTGCGCAGCCAGATCGGTCTTGTCGGTCAGGAGCCAACGCTCTTCATTGGCACGATCGCTGACAACATCGCTTACGGACTGAAGGAGAAGCCATCGCAGGCTGAGATCGAGGAAGCCGCCAAGATGGCCAACGCGCACGACTTCATCACCAAATTCCCGGATGGCTATGACACGCAAGTGGGCATGAAGGGCGAGCAGCTGTCTGGCGGTCAAAAGCAGCGCATTGCCATTGCTCGTGCGATCTTGAAGAACCCGAACGTGCTGTTGTTGGACGAAGCCACAAGTGCACTGGACTCTGAGAGCGAGAAGGTGGTGCAGGAGGCCTTGGACAAGGTCGTGGCACTGAAGAAGCGCACGACGATCATCATTGCGCATCGCTTGTCGACCATTCGCAAAGCCGACAAGATCTGTGTCGTCAGTGGCGGCAAAATTGCCGAGCAAGGCACGCACCAGGAGCTGCTGCAGTTGAACGGCATCTACGCGGAGCTGGTCCAGTCGGCAACTCATTAACGTAGTGGATATGACGTGGAAGTGGATATGAAGTTAATATGTATTAAGGATGTGACTGGAGACGCCAAGAGCGCAGTTGGTTGGAGTGCTGTGTCGCGTGCCTTCCATTGTTGATCTGCCAGGATATCGTGTGGCCGGACGATGTCGCGCACACGCAGCTGAACCCACGATGACTCCGCGATATCCTGCACAGCCACCGCTACATGAAGAAACTAGCAGTCCTGGGAGATACTGTGGGCGGCTGTGTCTCATGTCGTTGGTTATTGCCATTTTTCAAGTCGGATCGCGAAAATGCCGGGGTTGGATCATACGATCCTGCGCACAAAGCTGAGGCCATCATGAGTCTCGACGGACGCTGCCACACACGCAGCTGTGAGCCGATTGCCACGGCAGGGAAGCTCTGGCTCAGCGATGGTCGCTCTCACTGGCGAGTGGCGACTTGGCGGCTGCACATGCAGCAGCTCGAAGCCTTCGCACATTCAACTGCGGTGGTGAGTTGTTTAGCAGCGATTACGCTGTTGGCCGCATGACGAATCCTCGAAGCAACCAACAAGACATTGCTGTCGGGATGTTGATATGCGAATCCAATGGTGGCCAACCAATGGCGGAAGGCGCACAAAGCAATGTGCTCCGAGATGTGTGGTCACGCCTTATCTCGCTTCGCCCAAGACATGAAGACATATGCAGATCATGTGTCACTGCACCCGTCATGGTGTGTGGCGAGTGGCGTTCATGGTTGCGAATCCACCGCGGGGCGGCATCCAGTTCCTCGTGACATGAGAGATCGTCGCAGTGCATTAACATGTTGACCCAGGCAGTGCTGGTGGGCTCAATGTGGCTGCGCTGGCAGCTCCAAAGTGTGCTCGGCAACTCCATATCGGAAAAATATCGGAACTCAGAACAACAACCACGTCATGTCGTTGCTTCTGAGGTTTCTGATGTCTGTTGTCGCCAACTCGTGCCAGCACATTTCTTATTCATCAGTCTCGACAACTGACTGGTCGAGACGCAACGGGATGGTCGCGAGCGGGACGTCGTTTGCTCGGTGATGCTGGATTGTGACTGGAAACAACTCGTGCAGGGGACTCATCCGTGCCACAGGAGCCACCCGTCCTGTGCACGGACGGCGCATTAACCCATGCGGCCAATCCCATTGATGACCCCTTGCCGTCGCCTGCATCGTCGTCGCCATTGTCCCGATGCTACCAACGCCTCACCAGAGAAAAATGTAAAAATCCGTGCCTTTCCATCCAGATCGCCGCGAGGTGGTGATGCTGTTGACGCACGTGCACAGCCATGTCTACCATAAACAACATTGGCAAGTGCTGCGCTGGCAACAGACTGGCGTGCGCACACCACCCTGCACGCAGGAAGCGCTCGCTCACATGAGCAGGTCGCTGGAAAACCCGACAACCATCATCAACAACGTTGCATCTGCTGCGTGCGTCGTGCGCGACATGGCGAAGCCGTGGTCATTCCCTGATCTGAGTGTCGCCATCGACACCAACGACTGTGACTTACTCAACTCATCAACCCAGATCCGAGAATCCAGCGCAAACCTTGCGGCGACTCGAGCCATCGGATCGAGAGCGTGCCCGTCCGAGCAGCACCAGCCGGTCGACAGAGACGCACACACACACACACACCAACACACACGGCATCACAGTCGAGAATTCCCGCACGCAGGACCGACATTCGCACCGCGCAGGCGTCAGTGAAAGAACCACCGCCCCCCGCCCTCGCTCACATCGTCTTCTCGACTTTACAGCGCCAGTCAGCATGTCGTTCTTCACTCGCACGCAGTCCCGTGACAGCCTGTCCAGCGCCATGAGCTCCGAAAACCTGGGCGTCCTGCGCCGCAGCTACAGCATCGGCGACACTTTCTGCTCCGTCACGTCCACTGCGTCGACGTCGTCGTCGACTTCGTCGTCCATGACTGCGTCACTGCTGTCTGCATCGGCCGTGAACTGCGAGGTCTACGCCGAAGCATGGATGTTCTGGCTCCGAGGCGGCCAGAGCGCTGCTCGTCGGGAGGGATCCCCGCCCCCACCGTCGTCCCAGCGCTTCACCAAGGTCTACGCCGTACTGAGGAACGAGTTCCTGTTCTTCTACCGAGCAGACAAGATGTCGGTCCGCGTGAGCGAGCTGCACCGCCTGCCACTGCTCCAGATCGCGGTCGCACGGTCGTGCTACACGCCCATGACCGGCGCGTTCCACGTCGAAGACCCGCATGGCGAGACCATGGAACTCTACTTGTACGACCGCAACGACGAAAACATGCAGGTTCGCTGGGAAGACGCACTGGAACAGGCGGCAGATATGACGGATGCCAAGCTGGCAGCGCTCAACATGCGCGTGGACGCGTTGCCACGGCGCAGCATGTACCGCGGTTCACTGCAGTCCGTGCGCCGGTCTGAGTCCTCATCAAGTCTGCGCGAGACGCTTTCTCGCAAAGTGGCGTCGCTCAAGAGCCTCGTGCGCTCCAGCAGCACCACGCACCTTCCACGTCGAGCGTCCATGATCGCGCTGCCACAGCATCCATGATGGGGATGGTCATGAGCATCATCATTGACGCATTGTGGACGCGCATATTCGTACGAAAGTATACCAGTGTGGAGTATTTATTGGAAAATATACCATCGCAGCCAGAATGGCTGCGATTCCATGAGCCAGCAACCCATCAAGTGATGGCGCTTTCGTGGCTGATCATGACGCAGCAGCCATGAAGCGACGTGCAGCACTTCCAAACGGTCACGCTTCACATGTGCGGACTCGTGGGCAGGGCGGCAGGCGCGCAATGGTGACGTCGCCCCAGGCGCCAATCACGTGCGGGCACGCAATGACGACGCTGTGCGCTTCACATGCTGGCGTCGCACGGAACGCGACGGCGTTGTTTGAAGCGCCCTCGTCGTCGAATGTCTCGGTCGCGCCATGTGGTGTCCACCGCTGGCCAGACGCTGGCGCGTCTCGTGATTCTTGCGGGTTCCTGAGCACTGGTAGCTGGCACGTGCAAAGCACACATGGTGCAGGCATGAACAGCCTGACGTGTCGAAACGTGTCCAACGGCATCGCAATCCCTGCTTCCACATGCAACACCTCGCAGTCACCACCCTCTGGTGGCCATGGACATGACCCGCATGGCGACGTCGGCGAGATTCAGGTCCAGACCCTCGTCCAGGTCCAGGTCCAGATCCAGGCAGGCCGGAGAGGCAAGTGCCCCGACTGTTTTGATATCTCTGCTCAGTGGACGAACCGGAAAGTTCGATCGTCCCATCCCGACGCCACGAACGACGCAGCAGTCCAGCCCAGCCCAGCATGCGTCCTCGACCTCGACGGGCTCATCGATCAGTCTGCAGACAACAGGACAGCAGCATGAACATTCATGCGGCCATCAGCCGTGCTCGGCCGGCATTCCATCTGGCCGCGTGTCTACCGGCTCTTGGTGGCCGCGCCGGCCCCCACCGGCCACTGGCGGCCACCATGGGCCTCCATCAAGCCTCCGCGCCACAACCACACTCACCCCATCTGGGGGACGTCACCGCATGGCAACACTCCCATTGGAGCGCTGCAAGACAATCACTCTGCACCACATGCTGCATCTGCTATCTGCTGGCGCTTGATCCATCGTCCACCCGATGCGAAACGGCGAGATTCCTCACTCCGTTCTCGATCCATTGAGGTGTGTGTGGGCAGAGGGTGCTCGAGGAAGGAACCCGTGGCAGCAAAAGAGAGTGATCGCCGCGCGCCCCCCCCCCCCCCTTAAACCCGCACCTACCCTCTTTCCGAGCGCATCGTATCACCCGCTGCAGCCACTCGCGAATCTTCCAGGGCCGCGACAGGCGCTGGACCCGAACGCTCGCTCACTCACTCCATTCCTAACTTGCGCGCTTCGACCCCCCACGACGACGCCGGTGACGTGGACGAGAAAATGCCCATGATGGTGCCGCGCCTGGAAGCGTCGCGGGAGAGCAACAACCTGTCCAGCAGCAGCAGCAGCAAGCTCATGCTGGACTCGCTCGCGTGCACGCGCGGCGTGTCGAGTTTGCGTGACACGTTTTGCGGTGCCGAGTCGCCTCGCGCGTCCATGATGACGACGACGTCGGCGAGCACGGCCATTTCGTGTGTGAATTACGCCGAAGCGTGGATGTTCTGGTCGCGACAAAGCCCAATGGGCTGGTCGTTTAAGTCCAAGAAGGACGATGATGCGTTGGCGCAGCGATTTACCAAGGTCTACGCGGTGCTGAGGAACGAGTTCCTGTTTTTCTATCGCGCAGACAAAGTGTCGGTGCGCGCGACTGAGATTCATCGCATGCCGCTGGTGCAAATCGCAGTGGCTCGGGCTTGCTACTCGCCGATGAATGGATCGTTCCAGATCGAAGACCCGCATGGTGAAAGCATGGAGCTCTTCCTCTACGACCGCCTAAACGAAGACGCTGTGTCCCATTGGGAGGACGCGTTGGAGCAGGCAGCCGACATGACGCAAGCCAAGCTCGCGCAGCTCAACGTGCGCGTGGACTCGCTGCCACGTAGCAGTCTGTATCGGGGCTCGCTGCACGACTTCCGTCGCCGGGAGGACACGGGTGGCTTCCGCCAGAGCTTGTTCAAGAAGGTCAAGTCGCTCACATCGTTTGGCAAGGCCCAAAAGGAAGAAACGCGGCCGCGCCGCAGCTCTCTCGGCAGCATGTACATGTGAGCATGCAACCATCAAAGCCAACGACAACACAACAAGCCTCGATCCCACCCACCCGGGCAGTAGTAGCCACGGAATTATTTAACTAGGACCTCAATACACCTCCCAACAGCCGACCCAATCGAGTTAGCATTCTCGGGCAACCTGCAAGGCGCGCATCATGGACGATGGCACAACAGTGCAGATATATTCGTTTGGTGTCGCTGCCCAGCCGGTCATCCGCCAAGATCGCACATCCCCATGATGCTGCGACAGCGCTAAACCGGATGGCAATCAAGCCAACGAAGATCCGGCTGGTGCCAGTCCCGAGATTGCAACAGCCACTGCACTTGCCACCGGTGTGTCCTGGCATCAGTCCAAGTGGCTTGTGAAGATGAGGGAAACAAAACAACACAAACGACAACCAAACCGTTTGGTGGTCAACGGCGCACTGCGCTGGGTCTTATACATAATGACAAACATCTGACAAAACAAAACTGACCAACGCCCCGACCACTGCACATGCGCTGGCTGCTGCTGACCAACGATGCAGCCAACCACCTCATCCGCTTGCTCAGTGCCTGCGTGGTTGCCGTCACGTCTTGCGCGCGTACAGCTGCGTGAACTGCGCCATGAGTTCCCATGTCGACGGGTGACGGAAGTAGTTGAGCATCTGCTCTTCATTGGGCGTTGTCTTGCCGTGGTTCCACTTGCTGGGGTCTTCCACGATGCTGCCTTCCACGATCGTACGTACTTGGAGCTGTGATGGTGAACATGCCGAGAAGTACGTCGTCACTCGCGTTCGCAGCACTTTGCCGATCAGGCTTTGCTCGGCGCCGGGGCCTAGGGCACCCATGATAGCTGCTGCGGCGCCGCCGTCCAACGGCAGCGGATCGCATGGCCACTTGATGTACTCGATGGCAATGGAGCTACCATTGTTGTCGTCGCGATCTCGGACGCGCCAAGAGCGGTAGATGAGCACCATGTCCTTGCGGGACCAGCCGAAGGGGAAGTGATCCAGCGGGACGATCACGGTTGGTTCTTTCTTGTCCAGGTCGACAGCAAATGGCGTCGACGCCGAGAGCAAACTGTTGGGTAGGAACAGCATCATTCGGTTCGAGGTTTCACAAATGTGGTAGACACCGCACATGTGAGCTTGTACTTGCCGGATGAACCACGACAGCGACGATGAAACACCGTTGTTGGTGCGCTGCAGCGGCAGCTCGTGCGTCTCCGTCTGCCGACGCCACACACCGTTAAGCCCCTTGCCGTCGAATTGATGTTCGTTGGGCAAGAATGCTTGTAGGTTGCTCAGGTCAATGGCTGTGACGAGCTGGAACGCTTCGTAACACTCGGCAAAGTATTCGAAGAAGGGCAGCTCGTTCACACACGACAACCGTGGGTCGTACCACCACGCCTCCATCACGAGTTGGTCTTCACACCGCTTAAGCATCTTGTACAACGCCAAGGATCCGCAGTTTTGCACGTCATCAGGGATGGTCAAATCCGACGGATGGTGTCCCACGGGCTCACCGACTTTCCGCATCTGTTCTTCGACTTGGCCTTCCACCAGTAGAATGATCTCGGTGTATGCCGCCCGCACGTCCTTCTTTTGGCGGCACAGCTCGTTCATGCGCTCGCGCAGCTTGAGCAATATGTTGTTCTCCGCACTAAACAGAGATTTGGCGACTGTGGCGAGGCACGACAATAAATCGAGAAGCTCGACCTTCTCCAACGGCACACCCACAAACACGTTCGCGTGAGGACCAGCCATCATCTGGAACGAGTGGTGGCGTGGTTTGCCATCGGGCATCACAACTTCCTCGAAGCGCTGGATGCGCTGCATGATACTGACAGCGGCCAGTAGGACCCACGCGCGATCTGCGATCGCGTTTGACATTTTGAACGGGTCTGGATGTTTCCCGAAGTGCTCTGCCGCTAGCTGCGATTGCGAATGTGCTGCAGCCAATTGACTCAAAGCTGCAAATGCAGACGAGGGCATTGTTGAAGATGGCGACGATGGAATTGACGATCGCAGAGCTTTCTCAAGGAGGTCTTGCGGGTGGTCTGGTGAGTCGCTGCGCTTGCGCTTTCCCGTCGCCGTGTTCTTTGGTGTTGTGAAACCTTTACCCAACATTAGTCATCAATGCAGTTAGGAATCAGAGCATATGATGAAATCGCACCACATAGCAAACGTACCAGCAGCGAGCATGCTCAACGGGCTTGGTTGTGTGTCACCGCCAGCTCCCATGAGCGAGGAGGGACAGATTCCGAGATTTCCGAGGTTGCCCAAGTTGTTCAGGTTGTTCAAGTTGCCGAGGTTGACCAGGTTGCTGATATTGCCGAGGTTGCCGAGGTTGCCAAGGTTGCCAAGGTTTCCGAGATTCGCGAGGTTGCTCAAATTGCCGAGGTTGCCGAAATTGTTCAGATTACCGAGGTTGTTGAGGTTGCCGAGGTTGCCCATGTTTCCCAGGTTCGCGAGATTGTTGAGGTTTCCCAGGTTAGCGAGATTGCTCAGGTTGGCCAAGTTACCAAGGTTGGCCAAGTTACCGAGGTTACCGAGGTTTGCCAGATTACCGAGGTTCATCAGTGAGGACAGATTTTGGGCATTCATCGGCATCGACGTCGCCGCCATGGCAGCATAAGCCTGCATCGACGCTCCTCCCATCGCTGGGAGTTGCTGCTCGTGCATGGACGGCGCGCGTGTGTGAGCTTGTGAGTCATTATATCCCAGATCGGCAGACGGGTAGTACGAGTCTTGTGAGTCGGACGATGTGACTGGAGTGGTCATGGCCGAGGACACGGGCAACTCCATCAGCGAAAGTGGGTCGACGTGCGCACGAGAGACCGAGACGGGGGATTCTTGGTGCGGCTCCAGCCGATGCGGCGAGTCGAGTTGATGCGGTGAGTGTGGCGAGCCCAGGATGCCGTCGTCTTCAGTGGGAGACGACGCTCTACCTGCCGTGGCACGATGGTGTGTCTTCCGGGCTTTGCGACTCGACGAAATGCGGAAGGCAGGAGACGCCAAGGTCGCGACGCACGTGAGTTGGTTGGCATCCAACTCGGTTTGATTGAAGAAGTAGACGCGGAACACGTGCTGGTTCTTGCAGTTCAAGCGTGACGACTGCCAGCCGTAATGCCACGACTGGCGATTGCCGTTTAGCATGAAGCGGAAGCCTTGCTCGGCCTGCGGCATGGAGCTGCCCTTGAACCACTTGCCAAACGGCTGGTCGGGCACTTTGACGTCTTCAAACAGCGCTTGGCGCGGGTACTTGCCGCCCACCTCGATGGTCATGCTCTGCCCGTCACCAGACGACGACACACCGTTGGTTTGATTAAAGGACGAGTTGCTGCTGCCGCCAGGGGACGCATCCGAACTGGACGACTTGGAGCGTGGACGGCGGTCGACTTCCTCGAAGCGGCCGAGCCCGACCTGGCACTTGGGCAGCAAGCACTCGACCGTCAGTCCCGAGCCGCAGAAGCTCTTGGGGTTGTGGCCGCCGCAGCAGTGCGGGAAGCACCGCAAGTTCTTGTGGCCGCTCGCCTTGTTGCTTCTGCATCACACAACGACAACAACAACAACAACAACAGCACGTCGTGAGCGTCTATCAACACACAATCTCATGGCACACAACGTACCGCAAGTATTCCTTGTTGAACAGATCGTGGTCGCACTGCGTGTGCACAAACCGGCAGGTGGCGTTCGTGGTGGTCGTGGTCGCGCTGCGGGGCGTCGTGCTGCTGGGCTTGACCAGCGCTGGGCCAACATGGCTGTCGGCAGCAGTGAGGTCTTCCGGCATGGCCAGCAGTGCAGCTGACATGGGCACTGGCTCGAGCTCGAGCGCCTTCGGGTCCTTGTGCATACTGCCAGCCTGAGGGTGGGGGGTGCTGCCTCGCTTGCCAGGCCACGTTGACGCCATGCAACGGCTGTCTCGGCGCCGTGCGTGGTCAAGGGTGGAAGTGGATGTCGCTGGCAAGGTCGAGGTCTCGGTCAGCGACGGCAATGGGTCCGTTGGCGGCGTTCTTCCCCCCTTCTTGCGTCTGGGATCCTGCGCCGCGCCTGCTCCACCCTGGGCGGCGCTGTTGCTGCTGCTGCTGTTGCTGCTGTGTCGTCCTTCCGCCCTCAATCTGCGTGGGCGCCGGACGGGCTCGTGCTCGCTGTCGGTCTCGGTCGCGGTCGCGATCTCGATCTCGGCCTCAGACTGGGCCTCGGTCCGCCGTGCACGCGGTGGCTTGGACGAGGAGAGTCTCTTGGGTCTTCTTTCGATGAGCGAGCGACTGCCTGATGCAGCAGGTGGGGCCCCAATGCCAGCACGGCCACCACGCGCGACGTCGTGTGTTCGCTCGCGCAGCATGCCGTTCTTCCCCCCTTCCGGTCCACCGTTCTTTCCCCCCCCGCTCGCGGTCGGGGAAGCGCGGCGAGGAATATCTGCCAATGACAGAGCGGATGGTCGGATTTACACCCAATCACGAAGGCGACGCTTCAGTGAAGGGCGGAAGGCGCTTTGGTGAAAGCGTCAGTGTGAGGGTATGGGGGTGGTGTCGCACAACTGTCTTCTTCATCAACTTCATCATCATGGCCAAGGCGATGACGATGTGCGAGATGGTGCTGATGCAGGGAGCCATGGAGGGGGGGGGGGGGGGGGGGGGGGGGGGGGGTGTTGGGGGGGGGGGGGGGGGGTGGAGGTGATGGTTGTTGAGTGCAGCGTGGCCTTGGGTCGTGGTGGAATCATGGCGTGAGAGAGCGTGGAAGCGGATCGAGGTGTCGGACCATCTGAACAGGTGCTGCGTGCGATGCTGCACAGGCACCAACGCCAGCTGGGTTGCCACTGGACGGTCCGCCGTGGGGCATTTTCGGGCGGTGGACCAAGCTCACGCTGTCGCTCGTTCCTTGGTTCACATGGCGGACACAGAGCGTGTCTCGGGGGGGGGGGCTGGATTGAGCAACGCGCACTGGATGGCAGTCTTCCTTCCGTCGTTGGCGGAAGCTTTTGAGGCCATCGTCGGACGAACTGGGCGGACCGAGTGATGCTCCAGCGCTGGCATCGCCATTCACACGCCATGTCCTCCTGCGGCGTTGGTGGACGTGTCCCAGTGCATGCATGGAGCGCCAGTTGATTGTCAACGGCACGATGCGGCCGCCTTTGATTGACTGTGGTGGCGTGACCTGAAGAACAAGACGCACGCCACAAGATGGCGAATCGATCGCTAGGTGCTGCACTCAGAAGTATGGAAACTGGAGGAACGCAATCTCTTCTTTCTCTCTGTCTGCTGTTTGTGGCGCATTGGTTGGAGGGTGCCTCGCCTCACGTGGTCTGCAGCTTGTCGCTCATGACGGTCCCGGACCGCGATCGAGGCAAGAACCGCCTGCTGGCATGGACCAAGCACGGTGACAATGACGGGTCTGACGAGCGTTTCCATACCTACGACAACGGGAAGCGCATTGAGATTCTTCGTCCTGGCATCTATCGCCTTCACATCTACTTGGAACCCAACGGCGCTGACTTTTCGCACTACGTGCTCGAAGTGAATGGCGTTGCCCACGCGCCTTATTCGACGAACGCCGCACTAGAGGAAACGCTGTTGTCGACTGCAGAGAAACCTGAGAGCACGCGGACTTCCACTGTGCAGAACCGCCTTCTCATGCGCATGGCGAACGTCGTCGAGGTGCGCCTACGCAAGTGGGACATGGTGGCCGTGAGACGCGTGCCGAATAGGTTCAAGCAGTACGGCGGCCGAACACCCTTCGGACGCTTTCTGTTCACGTTAGTTCACGATTAGGAATCCGCCACGAACCTCGGAAATGATGTAGCGTGCTTGGTCAGCAGTTTGTTTGCATTCACATGTGCGATTGCCATGATTCTTTAGGATCGGACAACCCACACGCATCATGGCACCATGTAATGCATCTCAGGATTATGAAGTGGATGCCATTCCTCACATGCACTTGCGTAATGTTGGCGGCGTCGGACCAACACCGAGCTGGGCGGAACGATGGAAGCGCATGCGCTTGCGCTGTTACAAGGTTGCTACCAGTCGCATGCGATGTCTTCGTGAGCGAGTGATGGGCGTGTCCAGGCCCATCATGAGTATGGAGCGACAGTTGGGTCTCCAACGGCACGATGGTCGAGTTGCCATGCTCCGACCAGTGGAACTTCAGAAGTAGCCTCGAGCACAGCACAAGGATCTACTCAATCCCGTCATGACGAGTCGATCGCTTGGCTTCGGACTTGGCAGCATGAAGAACGGTCTGGAAGATCTGAGTCTCTCCCCTCGATCGGTTTGCTGCTTGTCCCTCATTTCATTTCCGAGTCAAGACAGCGGAAACAATCGTTTGTTGCCGTGGACAAAGCGCGGTGATAGCGAAGGAACTGACGGCTGCTTCGAGATCTACGATAACGACAAGCGCATCGAAGTCCTCCAACCTGGTGTCTACCGTCTTCAGATATACTTGGAACCCAGCGGCACCGATTTCTCGAGCTATCTGCTGGAAGTGAATGGGACTGCACTCGCAACCAGCTCGACGAACGCGATGGTCATAGATTCAGCACCTGGAGTCCCTTTCTTGTCAAGCACAGAGAAGCCCGGTCGTGGAGGCATGCCCGTGTTCCAGAACCACCTTCCAATGCGCATGGCGAACGTCGTTGAGGTGCGCCTACGCAAGTGGGATATGGTGTCTGTGAGACGCGTGCCAAATTGGTTGAAGCAGTACGGCGCACGGACACCGTTTGGGCGCTTCTTGCTCACATATGTTCGCGACTAGGAGTGACCACAACGAGGTGAGATGACAACCGTAAGCAATAAAATCTGAATTCAGATTTAAAGCGACATCAACTGAATCAAATGCACCCTCACATATCAAGAAAAGAAAAAAAATTCAAAGTCCTCTCCTACAAACCCGTGCTGACAGTCATCATCGGCGTAAGTGGCTTTTGTTGACTCGCTGGGTTGGGAGTTGGTTGCTGGCTGGCTGGGTTTGGCGTTGGCGATGGCGTTGGCTGCTGGCTAGCCGGGTTTGGCGTCGGCGTTGGCTTTTGGCTGGCTGGGTTTGGCGTTGGCGATGGCGTTGGCTGCTGGCTAGCCGGGTTTGGCGTCGGCGTT
>NSDO01000180.1:0-14925 GCA_002286825.1 Lagenidium giganteum | reverse complement strand
TCGTCTTCATTGACTAGTTGGTCTTCCCACCCGTGCAACGAGCCGTTGATGCCGACTTGCCACGACACGATGCTCTCCTTGTGCTTCGTGCACGCTCGATGCAGCACAGTCAGATGCAGCAGATCGTTCTTCGCCACCTGCTCTTCCCAATCGATATCCAGAAGGTCTGGTGGATAGACGTCGACAGCCTTTTCCTTATCAACTTGTCCATTCACGAGCTCGATCTGCGCTAACAGCACTTTCTTCCATTGCGCCATCCCCGTGTCGCCACCGACAGGCCGCATGAGCATGACACGGTGCTGGCAGGACATGCCCAGCAACGCCATGGCCACCACCACCATCATCATCATCACCAGCGACTGGCGCTGGCCGTGTGCCTTGCCACCACCGCCGCCGCTGTTGCCGTGCACCATCGCGACCTTCTTCGCGTTCTTCGCTGCTGTGTCGTTGGCGTGGGGATTCGTCAACTGGCGACGGTGGAGCGTTTGGCCATTGGTACAGGTGGCAGCCACGTCAACGGCGACTTGGTCTGCTGCGCTGCGACAAAGCTGGGACAATGGTACCCGTATTGGTCCAAACCAGTTGGTGGTCACCGCAAGAAACCGCGCGAACGCCGCACTTGCCAAAACCAGATCGCATGATTTGGCACCTGAGGTGGCGCATCTCCGAGTCGTCGCATACACCATATTCCGCTCCCCAAATGCATAAATGTTGTTGAGCCCCCCCCTCCCTTCCCCCAGAACTGTATAAAATTCAAAGCTGGGACTGATCGGTCATTGCGTCCTGCACCCGCGAGGTGAAGATTCGTTGCCCTTCATCATTTCTGTATATCTGACGTACAATGTCAGGCACGAGCGCTCTGAACCCTGCTCTCCAAGCAGCGATGTGCCACGCCCTCCGCATCTCGGGCGGATCAAACAGTGTGAGGGAGAGCCAGGCGTGGGAGGGAGAGCAACTGAACCCACTATTGAGTCTACTTGCCTCTCCCCGGAACGGGCAACGAAAACCGTTGCTGCTTCAGGGTGGCCCCCACCCGCGGCTTTTCAAGATCGGGGAATTTTCCGCGTTACCAGGTGGTAAAATGCGTGGAGTTGACACGAGACATTCATCCAGCGCTGGCACCAACGCCGGCCGGCGGGGACACGCACGACAAGCGAGCGCTGCTGTGACAGCACCCACCAGCAACGCCCGTCGAGACGTCGAGACGTCGAGCCACCCGCGAAGCAAGTCGCGCGCGCGCGCAGCTGCCTGGTTTCTACGGGCTTTGACCAAGGTCACGAACGTGCTGGGCTGGGCTGAAGCACCAAGGAATCGGTTTCTGCCGTCATTATGATGGAAGCGGCAGCACCGGGCGCGGTCGCGGATGCCACGAAGGAATTGGCGCAAGTGCGGTCGACGCCTCTGCCGGGGCGCGAGCAGGAGCTGATGGCGGGGGCGGCGCCGCCGCGACCGCGCTCGGGCAGCGTCGACGAAGGGCTCGTGGTCATGCGTCGACGCTCGTCGGTTGACAACGACACGCCCTTTGAGATGCATCTGCGGGATATTTATGCAGTACGTGGCAGTCGTGTGCGATGGTGCGTGTGGATGCAGGCGCTGGTGGTTGGTTGACGTGGTTCATGTGTATATGTGATGGTGGGTGGGTGCAGGGGTTGATCACAGAGCGCGAAGGACTCGAGTTCTTTGAGTCGCATGGGTATTATGACGTGTCAGAAGCGAACACGGTGGCGATGTTCCGCCAGAACTTCGGCATGGACGCGTTCTGGGAAGAGAGCGACATGGAGCTGCAGTCGGACTTCTTGTCGCAAGTGCTGCCGCCAAAGGTGCAGGGTCAGCGGTTCCAGTTGTTGGATGACGATGGGAATGAAATCGACGAAGAACAGCGGTTGGAAATGGAGAAGGAAGCGCGCATGAAGGCTCAGAGCATGGAGTTGGACGAAGACGATATTGCAGAGCTCGAGCGCGAGAAGCGGACAGTGGTGAAGGCCATCATTGTCATTCGCACGGAAAAGATCCGCTTCCATCGCTACTTCAGCCAGGCGTTCAACGACGACGACGCGCGTGCATCGCAACGCATCATGATCCCGCAGCAGACGACTCCACTCAGCATCCAGCTGCCGCCGTATTCTGGCTATATCTACTTGCTCAAGGACACCATGTATGTGGCACAAGTTGAGCTTGTGATTGAGGGTTCGTTTATTATTCGCTGACTAATGTTTCTTCGTGTCGACAGTCCGCATGTACTGCGCAGCTGGCACAAGCGCTGGCTCTATCTCGATTTCAACATCGGAGTCGTTATGATGTACAAACGAAGCTACTGGAAGTCGCCTCGTGGCGTGCTGGACTTACGAAACGTGCACAAGGTGCTCAAGATGAACCACTGTGACATGCGAATCGACTGCATGGATCACTCGACGATGCTGCTTCGTACCAAGACGCCCGAGCAAGCCGAGCTGTGGGTAAATCTGCTCCAGTTCGCCAAGCGCCAGGTCCGTGCGGCTCCTCCACACCAACCCGCGGTGGAATCATCCGCATCGGCAGCTTCGCAGATGTCGTCAACAAGGCACAAGAGGTCCCGGCGCAATCAATCGGTACGCAGCGACTGGGCTGCTGTTGTGTGTGCACGCTGACCACGACATGGGCACTGACGTTGGCGTGTGGATGTGGCAGAGCCTACTCAATGTGCTGCTGCAAGCCTCGCCCAACAACATTACGGCCGCATGAAGCGACACGCAAAATGTCCAGTTCGATAGCCAACAGCGGCTCCCAGGGATGGTGCTGCCCGTATTACTCAACGCATGAACCAAACAACGTGAGAAGCACAGCAAAAACTGGAATGGAAAGTGAAGCATTCGACGTCGTGCAGATCGATTCGTCGATGCGGCGGCGCCGTCGCCTGCGCGAGTGACGACATCCATGCCGCGACCAAGCGACGATCCATGTCCTCTCAGATCCAGTCCAGATCCACGTCCAGATCCACGTCGTCCAGATCCACGTCCACATCCAGATCTCTGTGCTGTGACTGTCCCGGCCATCCTCACCCAGAAGTTCAGATATTCGTTCGAGGACCTCCACCTCGAACGAATATCCGACCAGGGGTATTTTGGTTATTATTTCAGAGTTCCGGACAAGATCTGGAGTTTCTGCGTCGAGTTCCAGATCATTACAAGACAAGGACCCTGTCATGCTCAAACGGCTTCAAATGAATAAATTTGCGGTAACAAGGTTCTGCGTTTCCTTCAGCTTGGTGTGCGTTGTGGATGCTGTGTAGCCCGATTTTGGTGGACTGTGTTTATCCGGAACGCCCATGATCATGGGCAGTAGAGGTCGATAGTACGCGCCCAGAAACTCGACAAATTCGTCGAAGTTGAGCAGACGATTGTGATCGAGGTCGCACTCGGCATAAAACTTTTCGATGTCGTCGCGCTTGATCCCGCTTGTCGCGGACTTCCAGGCCTCCACACTCAGTGACCGCTTGCGTGTTTCGCGCTCCGTTGCCATGAACTTGGCGACGACGTCGTCGTCGTCCACCCTCAGCGTTTCCATGATCTCGTCGACACTGACGGTGCCGTCGTTGTCTGTGTCAAACACGCGAAAGATCTCCATCATCTCCTTTCGATGCTCAGCTTCCTCTGGATCTTCACGTGGGCGTGGTTGTTTGGGCGAATGGTAGCCCAAATGGGTCAGGTACGCCGGCAGGTCACCGAGCTTCGCTAGTGTCAACATCTCCTTTATCTGAGTCTTCGTCGCTCGGTGGAAACAAAGTTCTAGGAGCTCTCGGAGTGAAATACTGCCGTTCGAGTCATGGTCAATCGCGAGGAACACTGCAGCCATGTCGTCGTAGCCCGCGGCAACCAGCGCGAGCTTGATGGAATGCAGCTCGGGAAGCGAGATGGTTCCTGATCGGTCCTCGTCCAAGTACCAGAAGAATCGGATGACAGCCATCACTTCGTGGGCGCGGTACACACCAAAACGTGCCGCTGCAAGTAGCTGATGTGTGGTGTCAAGGACCCGTGTGGTCGTGTCAGGTGGCCTGTGCTTCTCATGGGCCAGCGAGACTCGACGAAAAACCTCACCGAGCGGCATTGCAGCAGCAGCGGTAGCTGTAGCATCAGCTGCAACTACAGGATGCACGACGGTGTGTGAATTGACGGACAGAGCGATTGAAGTTGCCAAAGTTTGACGGCGCTGTCGCACCAGTTCCTCGCGTTCCAGCTCATCTGCTTTGGTTGCGACAATGCGATGCGCTCGCTGTTTCCGTCGTGGACTCGTTTGCGCCCACTTGGTCGGGCTAATGTCGAGGCTATCTGTCGAATCGTCCGACACAAGCAGGGCTGCTCGCTGCTTCAGCTTCTCCAGTCGTTGAGCTCGCTCCACTTCGCCCAACTCGATGTCGTCGATGGACTTGGAAGAGCTATCAAAGGTAACAGGCTGACCATGAGCCTTGTTGGCATGATGGTCATGCACTGCGTCAGCTTCGGCAATACAGATGATACGATTGATCGTTTCCAATTTGTGCAGCGATGAGTCGGAGCTCGAGCAGTGCAATGCTTGCGATGCCACCGCAGCATCACMMCCGACACCTTGGTTGTCATCACGATGACGAAATAGCGCCCCAAGATCTCCAGATCGACCAATGGCACCTACGCTGGTGTGAGGTCGGTTGTAGAGGCACTCTTCCACATAATGCTGGTCCAAGTAGCTGGCTTGTGGGTTAATGGGTGACACAATTGTAGGCCTCTTGTGCTCCCATCCATGACGATGCGCGTGACCAGGTAACGGATGATTCGGGTCGCTTGTCGTCGGTGTCATGTGTCGATGTGCCGGGCGATAGTCGCATTTCAGCTGAAGGTCGAGGTTGGTGGCGAGTGAGCGGTGTCGAGTCTCAAAGCTCGATGTGGACTGCGCTGGCGAGCAGCTACTGGAGCTACAGGAGTGCAACGACCACGGCGGGTGCTCACATGGGCGCTCAGCAGTCACGTCGATCTTGTATTGTCTGGCTTTCGCTGCCTCCAAGTTCGGATAATTCATGACTTCACACGCCGCGCAGTATCAGCGCGACAGACACCTGCATGCAGATAGGGCTGAAGCCAGTAGCAGCGAACCTCCATACGCTCGCAACCCTGTGCTAGCACTCAGTCTTGGAAGCAAAGCTGGCGCTGAGCTATAAATCTGGGACCTGACCCATCTTAGGAAACCCTTGCAAACGGTTCTGAACGCCCAAGGAATAAATATTTTGTATTTCGTTGACAGTGTTGGGGATTTCACCACACGATGGAGAAATCTCACCACGATGTCACTCGTAGAGCGCACGCATGAGCTCGACGAACTCATCAAAGTCGAGCACTTCGTCGCCGTTGACGTCGTACTCGGCATAATAGCGCTCCATGTCCTTGCGCGTGATGCCACTGGAGCAGCCAGCGCGTCGAGGCGCGTTTCCAGTCGCGGTGACAGCGACGTTGCTGCCACTGCCTCCTTTCTCAGCGACCGCTTTATCGTGTCGTTGCTCGGCCACGAAGCGCTCCATCTCGTGCTCGTTGTCGTCGATGTGGAGTGCCTGCATGATCTCGTCCATGCAGACGAAGCCGTCGCCGTTCTTATCAAAGATGCGAAAGATGTCGAGGAGCTCTTGTCTGTGCGCCTGCGTCAGCCCGCTGGTATCTGTCGACGACGCATCGGCGTCAGTAGCCCCACCAAAGAACTGACGCACGTTGCCTACTTTAGCCAGACGCAGCATTTCATCCACTTGAGCGCTCGATGCGTGCGGGAAGCAGCTCTCCAGCAGCTCACGCAACGAGATCTGGCCATTGCTGTCCTTGTCGATGACATGGAACACCTTGCTGAGGTCATACTGGCCGATGCGTTCGAAGAACGGTCGGATGTGCTGCAGTTCGCTGAGCGACACCGTGTTTGAGTTGTCTTCGTCGAGCACGTGAAAAAGGCGAATGACGCCCATGACTTCGCGCACGCTGTAGAGCCCAAACACACTGCGTTTCTGCAGTCGGAAGTACGATTCCATGTCTGTACGGCTGTTGCCGGCCGACTTGTCTTTCTCGTCGAGGGACTGACGACACGTGAGCGACGCGCGACGAATGGCTTTGTCGAGTCCAGGGATGGCGATCTCACCGGTGCTGGCAGCGCGCTGCCGCTCATCAATAGTGGCGCTCATCGCGTCCGCACCATTGGCAAGCTGCTTGGCTGAACTCCGTGAGCGGATCGAGACGCCCATCTTGGTCTCGTCGAAAGTCGTGAGTTTGGTCGACTCGGCGCGACTGATGAGGTCCATCTTCTTCGTGGTTTGCTGGAGCTGCTGGCGAATAGCCTGGAGCTCCTCTGGGCTCACCTGGACCAAGACCTGCGGCGGTGGTGCCGATTCAACGGTACCCACGATGCTGCCTCGTGCTCCTCGCGGGCTGCTGGCCGTCGATAGCTTCCGATCGGGCGACATCTTGGTATTGATCGCTGGTAGTTCTGATCCAGCAGGCTTTCTCAAGTCACCTAGAGAGCCACGCAGTCGCGGCGAGTTCGTAGATGCCGAAGCGATACTGTCACGCGTGCTCAGACCACCGACTGATCCTCGTTGCGGCTGACGTGGAGCCGTGCGGGCCTGTGATTCGGTTAGACTACCAAGCGAGCCACGCTGTGGTCGCAAACGCTGGGTGGGCTGCTTCTCACTGTTGCTGTGGCTGCCATGAAGGTGCTTGAGCATGAAGTCGACGGGATGGCTGAGCAGCTCGACCGCCACCGCTGCGCGCGACGTTTTAACCTTGCGCGTTGAATGCGCTTTATCGCTTTCTACTAACACGTGTTGCAGCAGCGAATTGCGGTGGGAAGGCGCTTGGGGTCGTGTTGGACGCGGAAGGATCCGCGGTGAGTTCATTTACAAGTCAGGGCTGTCGTGCTCTGCCCGTGAATAAGAGAGTGCGTCCCCGAGACCATCGCCACGCTGAGAGGGGGCTTGATGAGGCCACGACACATTGTTTCCGCGACGGCGTGGAATCGGAGCTGCTGCTACGATACCGCTGCACTGCTCCGCTTCGCTGACACCACAGAGGATCCGGACAGAAGCACAGGACGATAATCTTGCCAGATATCTATTTCGAATCCGTGACGTCTGGTTCCCTATTTTTTTGTCCGAGGGCAGCGGATGATCAGAGCGGCGGCGACGTTGCCGCTCTCCCATCGCTTGCTGGTCTCGCGGCGGCTGAGCCGTGCCCTCAAACCGTTTTAGTGCTTGATTCTTCACAGGAGTTGATGAAATGTGGTCGAGGCTGCGAATCCTTACTGTCTACCGCCAACTCTCTTTGTCAGATTGACAGTGCTGTCACTGTCTGAGCCACACATCGGAACGATGCTGTGGTTCGGCGGCTACGAAATTCGACGGATTCATACAGTGCACGGCATGCAGTGTGTGAAGCCGTCGAATTGGTGCTTGTAACGGGACTGTTGCTCCGTTACGTACACTAGTGCGCTGATAGAGGAGGCGAGGAGACGAGGCTAGACGATTGTGTGCATGTTGGATTTCTACCAATCAGAATGTAAGTATGCAATATCTACCAATCATGGTGTGAGCCCATTACACCACCCCACCGTTAAACTGAGAGCGGCGGGATCTTGAAGCTTGCGGCGGCGAGCAGAGCGAGAGCTGGATTGTGCGCGGACCAGCCGACGATCCCAACAGTTGCAGGCGCGTTTGAAGACTTGGAAGCGAAGAGAGCGCAGCACGTGTGGAGTGAAGGACGAAGGAGCTATGAGCGACGATCGAAGTCGTGAAGCACGCGGCGCTGGCGAAGTGCGAGCGCCGGGAGAAGCAGCCGCTGCTGCTCCAGAAGGGCAAGCGCGCTGGGCATACTGGATGCCACGCGTCGAAGACGGACGCTTGCTCCAGACGTTCCGCGACAGGATCGTGTCGGCGGCGTATCCAAGAGTTGATCGAGTGTGTGACCTCGCGGGGACCGAGCATGACGAAGATCCACGTATCATGGCTGGTGTAGCGCTTGAACCCGCCTGATCGTTTGAACGCGAACCCGCTGATGTTGTGGGATCGAGACCGGTTGTTCAACCTGCATGGCGTGCTCGAGACCAAAATCGTGGACTGGTTCGTGCGATATCGCACGAGTCGAAGGTGCAAGAACGAGGTGACTGAGGAAGGCAAGCGCATCTCGTCCAACCATTTCGTCGACATCTGGAACCGAGGCTTGCTGTTGCATTCGATCCAGCATCTGGAAGGTGATCGGAACACGTATGGTCTGCCGCAGCTCACGCAATAGGCCCATGAGGTGTGCATGCGGTGACAGCTCCCTTGTATGGTCGACGCTTTGGAGTCTTGCTTCATTTACAACCCAAGTGGCCATGCACGTGGGGATCTACTCGACTGGAAACGACACTTTTCTCGCTCGCTGCCAGCGAATGACGCTCGAATCATGGCTTCGTACCAACGCACTGTGATGCAGACTCGTACTCGTCAACCAAGCCCGGAACAACTTCGACCAACTGGGCAAGAGGCTCCCAGGAGTCATTCTCGCGAGGCTGGCCGATCCCACGCCCCAGCGCTTCAGTGTGGCCACGACGAGAGGAGCGACCACGCTTGGCCGCACCAAGTGGACGGTCTTCATGAGCAATGATCTGGTCGACGATCCAGCGAGCGTGACCATGCAAATCGAGGAGTGGGGGTGGCCCATCGCGCTGGAAACGAGGCGGATCGTTGTACCTACCTCGAAAACGAGGTTGCTGAGCTTGGCGAACGGGTGGATCGCGTTGAGCAGGACTCGGAAGAGTTTGAGTTGCGCATGGAAGAGCTTGATGTCGTATTGTAACAGCTCAGAGATCTGCGCAAGGTGACAAGAACCTTTGGGATGGAAAAAAGGAGTTTCTTGTAAGGACGTCTCCGGGGACTCGATCACTAGATTGGGGATGATGCCAGGCCACATTCCGTCGTAAGTTTCAGCAGTGGTTATGGACAAGAACCACGCTAAGGAAGCGAAAACAAATATGTAGAGACCAAACATCAATAACAATACACGCGGAAACTTGCAGTAGATAAGCAAGTTCCACGGAAATTGGTTCTAGCTACGCGTCAGAACGCGTACAACAGCTAGAAAAGCACGCTTTACACTCGCAGACACGTGCAAATAGGAAGCAGTGGGGGGGGGGGGGGGGGGGGGCGGGGGGGGGGGGGGGGGGGGGGGGGGGGGGGGGGGGGGGGGGGCACACAACCACCCACTGGCACTGATATACAGGGGCAACAATTGTATATCACTCAATGCAGCACTCACTCACTCTTGGGCTCTCTACTCTACCGAACTTAGTTGATCGCAGCAACGGAAACTGCTTGGATCAACCTCGGCTCATAGGCTCGGAGGGACCTGCTCTCTTCAAGGCAAAAGACGCACTGATATTATGAATTTATGCATTCTTCCTAAGACTTTGCCCAAAACTACCGGAAACGCCTGTTCCGCCTCCTAGGACTGTGGTTCAACTCAATCCGGCCTCGGAGCTATGTTCTACGAGGTCGAAAACCCCGAAGCTCTGGTCTTCGCAACGGCCAAAACTGTCGTAAGAACCCTTTGGGCGGACCTAATTTGGATCCGACCCAAAACAAGAAACCAACAAAGGAACCTACCGAAAACTACACTTTTAAGGTGTGTGAACCGGTTCCTGATGGTTCCGAGACTCGGGACCACCGCAGATCGATTCCGCTTGGGTCATCCTGGTGATCGATTCGAGTGATTGGTTCTGGATGGTTCCGAGTGGTTCCAGATGATTCTGACTTGGAACCAGCTGGAACAGACTTGGCGTAACCCAGAACCACCCTTGGAATCACATCAGCACGGTTGCCCACTTGACCAATCTTCGACTCTTGTCAGCTTCAGTCCACCATCCGATCATGAACAACCACTTGGTTCTGACTGGTTCCCAGTCGTCTTGAGTCCATCGGGCACTCAGAACCGCATCAACATCGTCCAAAATTCCTTGGAACAGCCGCACGCGTTTCTCCTTGACATCACCCCACTAGCCTGGTTTAGCTGTAGTACCAACAAGTTTGGCCTTGAGCTCGTAGATGTTGTAGCAGGATGCGGTTCCGAATGGTTCCGGCACTGTATCCTTGGTTCGTCACTTGAACTGTGTCTGAACAACCTTTAGAATCATGCGAAAACCACCTGGAACCACCCGGAACTGTCTGGAACCTTCATGACCAACTTCACCATATCATGGTCGTAGGTGCCAAATCGATCAAGAACCAAACTTGCCAAATTGGGGTTCTGTGATTTCAGGCACCTTGAAGCATCCTTGGGCAGTGTCACACAGGGTCAGGATCACCTTGAACCGCGTGGAACTACTTCCGGAACCACTTCGAGCCGTTCAACATCCGGGCTGTTAACTGGACTCGTGAATCGAGTTGACTAAGACTTCCCGACTCGCATTGGCTTCAGAAGACTTGTTGACCGTAATCTGGATGCTACTACACCTTCAACTTTGTTTTATCCACGGGAAAACTTCACAGAACCACCTCGAAACTACCTTGGTGTGTTCGTGGGTCACATTGGTACTTTGCCATTTGATTGGAAGATGCTCTCCACTGTGACCCATTGGATCTCGCGGTACAGGTCTAGAACACTTCAGCACAGCTGGCTCCGGCATCTCCTCACCTCGAACAACGTGTGACTCAGGTCGATCATACTCGGAACCACTCAAAACCAACCTGGAACCATCTCGATTTGTTCCACACTGTGATCGTAAAGTGAACCCCAAGGATTGAGTTGACATCAACATTTCGACTTGTTGTAAGCGATTCCATCAAAACCATAAGCTGGAACTGACTTGTGTAGTCCTCTCACAAACTTCATAGAGCTTTACACCCACCAGAACCACATCGGAACTATCAGGAACCCCATCCAACCATGCCATCTGATGTTACTTGGGAGCTTCCACAATCACTTTGCCACATTGAGTTGCGCATGGACCGTCGTGCCCATCAAGTGTCGGAACTGGAGCGGAAGATGGCATCAGCGTTGGACTCGATCGGCTTCCTAAAAAACAAAGTGGTGAGGTTGCGAGAGGCTGCTGGGCTCGGACTGTGTAGCCGGCGAGGAAGAAGTATCGCGGCCCGCGCTACGAGAGTGGGGACCCACCACCGACGTGTCGTGGCTCAACGTGATCCGGATCAAGATCCTCCTGCAAATATGGCTTGAGTCAGCCGACGTAGAAGGTGGGATGCAGACGCAGACCCGATGGGATGCGTAATGTGTACGCATCCCTACGGCGAGCAACCACGGAGAAGGGACCGATAAAGCGCGGCAGAAGCTTGTTTGCTCCCAGATTACTGACGGCTGATAGCGGTAGGTTTTGAGTTGATAATAAACATTCTCGTTGATCTTGAACTCGTTTGTGTTGCGACGTTCCTGTTTGTCAGCTTGTTCCTTCTGCGCGTCGACCGCGGACGTCACTGAGTCGCGGACAAAGCGAATTGTTGCTTGGCGGATCAGAAGGAGATTCGCGACTGGACGGCTCATGTCCGCGGCGCTGCAAACCAGTCGTTGGAGCGAGTACCGTGGAAGGACCGAAACGCGGACTGTGGCTGGGTGCAGATGGTGAGGATGTCGTGGCCAGGCTCTAGGCGCGACTGACAGGCAGCACAGACGTGTGCGCCGGCGCTTCGGCGTTGTCTGCAAGCACCCGTGACGGTGCTGTAATTAGCGCAGGCGACGGCGCCTGCGGTTCTCCCTCACCAAGCGTAGTGGCACCCACCGAACCCACAAGGAGTGCTGGAACCAAAGGATGGCGACTGTTGTTGACGAAGAATGGCGAGAGTCGAGTCGAAGCGTTGAGCGCGGGGTCGGCGTCACAGCGCAGACAGTGGACAGCGGAGGCTTCGAAGAACGCGTCGATAGCATCCATTTGGTCACCAGGGAAGCGCCCACTGGCTCGTGATGCAGTATCTAGCGCCGGGCACGAGATAGATCTCGTGCCGCACACCGCGGCCCGGCAGCAAGACGGCCGGGACCTTGTCAGGAAAAAATATCCGCGTATTCTTGGACGAGCGCGGGGTTGTTCGAGCGCCAAAATTCCTCCCACGCTTGAGACGAAAAGCGCTCGGTGCGCTTGGGCCCCTGGGCGTCGGCCGCGGCGGCCGATGCCGTACCAACGCACTCGTCCGGATCTGTGACGAGCGCACAGACCTGCAGGATCTCCCCCCGCGCAGAAGACGAAGCTGGAGACTGCGAGGATCGCGGGCGCGAAAAGGGTGTTGGTCAATTCAAAATCCTGAAGTAGAGGAGCGCTCTACTGAGCGCTCCAACGCCAAGGGCATATCAGCCCATCTGACACGCTTGGAGGTCGGCGGCCAACGGGGCGTTGCAGAACGAAGACAGCTGGAACGCACAGGGCCATCACACACTGTGGAGGGAGCATCTGGGTGCGTTTTGCGACGGACCCGACCAAGGACAGCGAAAGTGGATCGACTTCGCAACCTACGAGAATTTGTGTGCGCGCGGCACTAGTCAAGGACAACTAGAAGCTAAGGAGGACGCGTGATACGTGGGCCATTTCCGGTCCACCAGCCCGTGCCCTGCGTGAGACGAACCGCGCGGTTCCAAGTCGAATACAAAAACAACCCACAAGTTGCCGAATGGTAACAGCAAACAGCTTTCAGTGACGCAATTCCTCGACAAGAAGGTTGGCGCCGCTTAAAAAGTAGAACCGGTCATCTTAGCACGAAAAGCCATCTCACTACAAAGCTCTAATGAATCCGAAGGAAAACTCCTCCCAAAGCGAACAAACTTGTCCACGACGTGCACAAATCAGCAGTTCCACGGCAACCGAAGGTCCATGGACGGGCAACTCGGACCAGGAAATAAGTACAATATATGAAAGAGGTGGAGATGTGGAGACGCCAACATGTGAGCAGCCCACGCATTACCCAATCAACAATTCACTTCGTTGTGGCAGTGATATGCGGGCCATTCCCGGGCCACCAGCCGGTGCCCTGCGTGAGACGAACCGCGCGGTTCCAAGTCGAAGACCAACGTTGGCACGATCAAGTGGCCATGGAGGCGTGTGCCAATGTAGGCAACGGGTTTAATGCTGGGCGAGTAGCGCCAAAGCYTCCCCTCGGGATAATCATAATCAAAAGTGCRCCGTGGAGTGTGCATTGGTTGGCAACACAAGTGAGTAGCTCTCACTGTTCAGTGTCCAAGTCTCCTTTCGTAGCGTGAACCTGGGCTATTACGACTGTTAGCGTATCGCTTGGTGGTCATACGTGGCGCGTTACTTGGAGACAAGAAGAAGACCCGAACACGTGTTGGTGGGTATCCACGCACTGAACTGCTGTAGAAGGGCGTATTGGGTGAGCGCACGCTAGAGCTGAGCTGAGAGCYGCCCGAGGTGGGTGTGCTCCGCGAAGTGAGCGCTGCGACGAGAGTGTCGTGTGCATTGCGTTGGTGAGAGTTTGGTACTCCGCGTGTACGAGTGGTTAACCGTGGACTTTGATCCCGACAAGAACCCGATCAATGAGGGGATCACGCGGGTCGAATTCGCRGCGCGAGTTGATGAGTAGACACGTCGTGTGTTAYGGCCGGAGCGTACGCTGGTTTTGGTCGCGTCGACGAAGTTGGCGGGTACGGCTGCAACTTGGTTCAGCAGCGCGTTACCGTCCATGCCAGTGGAACGTCAGACATGGACTGGATTGAAGGACATGTTGCGCGAGCAGTACGGCAAGRGACACCCCGGATGAAGTCGTGGCCCAGCTGCTGCAACGTCGAAAATGGCAGCGCGAATCCTACAAGCAGTATGCATCTGCGCTGCGTGTGCTGAGCAAAGGCGTCCGTGTGGAGGTGTCGACGATGATCACTGCATTCACCAACGGAATTGACGAGTAGCCGCGAGGTCTCGCTCGCGTCAGCAATCCACAAACATTAAGGGAGGCGGCTAACGTGGCGATACGGCTGCGTGGCAGCGGCGTGCAGCGCAAAGACTTCGATCACCAACGCGGCAACGCGTTCCCAGCGATAGGCAAGCGTGGCCGTGGAATGGCGATGGCCAGCGCGGCACGTATGGACCAAGCTAAGATCGCGATGGGAAGCGACAGCGTGGTGCCGCGTGGGCGCTTGAACGGCTAAAGGCAGCTCCGGCACAGCAACATGAAGTACGGAAAAGTATTTATGCTCGTCAAGACGAAGCAAACGGGTACAAGAATAAAGTCATCGGCAGGGTTTGGAATATTGTCATGGGTAATGGACGGAGCACACGAAATCAAAGACCCCTCAAAAACGAGAGCAATTGGTATTTTGCGGTGTAATAGCGACGAAACGACACAACTGCAGCACGCTCTTCAGCGGTCAGATGACAATCTTTTCCGCTCTGAATCTTTGTCACCGCGTTTTCAAAATGCGGAAACGGGACAAAGGATGAATCGCTGGACAAATGACGAGCCAAAACATGCGGAAATGCATGTTGTAGGCTGTCAAACATTCACCTGACGTGCATTAGAGTGRTTGATTTCGAAAGCTGCAGCATTGTGCATACCGAATCAAACTTGCCCAAATTGTCGACCAGGCTGGAAACGCGGAGCTTCTCTGTTGGCGAAGGTAGAAAAGACGTGCAAGCTCAGGATCCGACCCACCAAGGYGGCCAGCGATGKCAAGATAGCGCCGCAGCATGGTGTAGGTGCTTGACCAACGGGTCTCATTTTGAAGTACTGGCATGAGACAGTCCAGGCTTCGGTGACGCGTTCTCTGCTTCGGCACACGAAGATACTTCATGACGTCGACGACCTTGATAATCATACTTGCGTGATTGTCGAGAAATACGTTTGTCACTAGATTAAGTCGTTGGCTACGGCAGCCGATTAGCGGAAGATTGATCTTTCTGGTGAGAGCAAGGTTGGCCGATGCATGGTCGCCGACCAGAAAACACAGCTGGTCGAGTGAA
>NSDO01000179.1:174407-186835 GCA_002286825.1 Lagenidium giganteum | reverse complement strand
CCAGAAGCATCGCGCACGCTGGCGCCATCGAGACGACAGGAATCGAATCCGTGCCCAGACTGCGAATTAATTCGCAACGCATAGGAAAGCTTTGAGTATGAAGGTGATGCGAGTGAGCGCTTTGGTGGCCGCCGTTCTTGGTACGTTTGTTGTCGGATCATGGTTAGACTTGCGCAGGGGCTAACCACGCTCTTGGTTATGTTAGCGGCCACGATCATGACGGCGTCGGCTTCCAGCATGGCGACCGATCTCACGGCCAAGTGTTCCAAGGTCACGACCTGTAACATCGCCGATCAAGATGGCCAGACCTGTTCGTTTGCCGATGAGGCGTGTCCAACGTGCCTCACGTTCAACAAGAAGGTCAGCGGTTGCTACTCCAAGGTCGGAGGTGCTTGTCCAAGTTTCGCCACCGACTGCACGGACTTGATGACGGGTGGAGGTGCTTCGAGCGGCTCGGCCTCGACCCCGGCCCCAACCCCCAAGCAGGGATCTTCCGGAACGACGGGTGGCTCGGCTTCCAACCACGGCTCTAACGCCGCTGGTGCCCAAAACACGACGACACCGGCCGCAGGCTCAAACGCCACGGAATCTTCATCGGCCTCAGGCACGACCGGTAACGATGCGGGCACCAAGAAGGAGGACGGCGGTACCGACATGAGCGTCATCTTCGCCATCATTGGTGCGGCGATTGGTGTGATTGCCGTGGCTGTGATATTTTTGACACTCGTGCGTCGCTCGCGTGCTGCTCGTGAGGATGATGATGAAGCTACGGCGACTCCAGTCGGAGGCTCAAAGTCGGCAGGTCCAGCGACGATGACGAACAACGTGACTTACGCGCCTTACGCCCAGCGCAGCGGAAACAACCCTACCACGCCAACGAACCGTGTGATGCAGTACTACAACGACAACGCGTTGCCATCGCCACACTTGGCGAACAATGGTGGATTCGGCCAGAACAACAACCAAGGCCAGCCCGCTGCCAAGACGGTTCGCCCAGCTGCTGCTGCCGCGCCAACCTTCTTCAAGGGCCCAGTCGCCACAGCTGTCCCAGCCCATGAACCCCAGGCTCCTCCTCAGTACGCCCCAGCTCCAGCTCCATACGCTCCTTCGCCATCCGCTCAGTACGTGCAGGCCGCTCCTGCGGCTCCAGTGTACGCCACCCCAGCTCCAGCCTTCGAGCCAAACTTGCAGCCTGAGCCAGCATTGGTGCGACGAGTATCCTCTCCACGTGGACGACGAGAGTCGTTCGAGTTTTAGATCGACCCTAGCTTTAAGGGCGATATTGTAGCAGGAAGATGATAGTGCCGTGTTCATGGATCAACCCTTCCGATCATTTTGCGCACTGTGTTGGTCTTCTGACGAGCGAAGTCAGACGAGATGAAAGAGACAGGAAGAGGCAGGTCGTCAGCGTGATCAGCGCCGTGTAGGTTTGCATCTAGTTATTCAGGTACTGTGATGTGTAGGTAAATCGTGTACGAACTCTCCATTTTGCTCCATCTTGACGTCTTCATCACCTCGTTCGATTCCATTCGGCATTCATTGAGCAGATAGTGAGAAAGGACAGCGTGGATGGAGCATACGAGCCTTTCCAACACACTAATAACACGGGTCATTGGCTACTGCCTTGTCCGAAGACTTCCTTCCATCTGCGCAAGCAACCATGGAACTCTCGCTCATCCTCAATCCTGTGGAGCAGATCGCGCGACGAGTGAATCTTCCTCGAATGTCTAAGAACCATGCAACACAAGCGATGACACTTCTGATTGCAGCCCGAGACTGCGGAATCTGGATCCGCTTTGTCAAAGCCAAGCCGCAAGCGCAAGACATCTAAGCTCCATGGCAAGCACTATAAGCATCCAAAAGACCCCAGCGTCCACAATCAAGATCGCAGCAGCCGCAAGCGCATGCTGATCCTACAGACTACTCGTCAGCGCCGTTACCGAGCACGCAAGAAGGACGCCATGCATGCCCATCAGCAGCACTGCGAGACGCTGCATCCTTCCATGCTCGCGCTCGAGCGAGTTCTCCTGCGCCGCTTTGCCGCGCTTCTGCAATGCCCGTTGCGTCTGTCCACAATGGGCATCCACACGGTGGCCCGCAATGGCTCCATTTAGACCAGCTGGCGCAGTCGTGAGTGCAAGATTTGGTTTTCTTTCCCTGCTTTCCAACCCAGAATGAACTGAGTGGACAAAAACGAGGTCGTAACGGATCGCTTTTGTTGCGGTGGCGACAGTGAAGAAACACACAACACCGGGGCAATGCAGAGCCACGTGTCGACGGGTTTCCCATTTTTCCCAATTCCTCGGTCGAAATGGCTGGCCCTCCAAGAACTGATCAAATCCCAGCAGCCACTCGGGAGATGGGGCGTCCCACGCTGAAAGCTTTCCGTCTGGATCCTGAAATCTTACCGATCTTGGTATAAAACCTCGTGATGTAGGGGTGGGGAAAAAGAAAACCAGCAACGACACAAGGTTTTACACATGAGGTTTTACGACAAATGGTATTAATCCCGCTGCGACTCGGTACCTGTGAAAGCGTATATTTAACGCCCGATCAGATGAAGACGTTGCCGTTTCCAAGTGTATCTAACCTGTGGTACTACATACCTTGTCTGTTCGATTCATCAGTTTTGATAAGGTGACTTTTGTGCCAGTGAGCCCGGCCGCGAATTTTCAAAATATCAACTTGGCCAGCCGCTGACACCTTTTTTGTTGTGGTGTTGCGTTGGCAGCAAACGCAGCGTGGAAAGCTACGACAACAGCAACAACAAGCGCCGCCATCTCGGTATCCTGCGTGTGCGTGTGAGTGGGCTAGCCATCCGAACGAGACGACGAATGACCGCAGCAGCCACGACCAATGCGCTCGTGGCGGACCGACCGCGTGCGACCGCGCCCACCAAGGTAGATGAGCCACAGATCCCGGAAAACACGGCGACGGTGGATCCACGACAGACGTCGAGCACACCCACGGCCTCCGTGGCGTCCAGTGTAGACAAGACGGACGGCGAAGAAGAAGAAGATGTGCTCACCGACGCGACGTGCGTGGAATTTCTCGATATTATGAAGGCGTTCTCGGAATCTGCGTGCAACGTCAGCGAAATGGTGCAGCGCGTGGATTCGCTGGTGCATCAAGACGAGCAGTTGCTGCGATTATTGCCGCTAGCACGACGACCAGAGGATGAGAATAGCGCAGATGCGTTGCGAGCGAGCACTGGCTCGAGTCTGGCAGATATGACGGACGATGAGAACATGCGGATGGATGGAGACGTCGACACGGCGAATGCACACGAGATGCTCACGAAAGAAGATGTAGACGACATGGATGTGGACATGGTGATGGATGGTGACGATGATGAAGATACAAACTCAAGTGTGGATGGAGCCAGTGTGGATGTGGATGGAAGTGTGGACGTGGATGCGGACTTGGATCCACGGATAACTGGGAGCGAGCAGGAGAATGACGAAGATTTGCAGCGATGGATGGAGCTCGAGCTTGATTTGGACACGACCAGTGATCCTTACGACGCAACGTTGCACCTCTCGGACGCACTTGATGTGTCAACCCACAACGCCAGTGCCAATGCACATAATGGACCATTGTCCAAGGGCACCGGAACCACCGTGTCTAACGCCAAGAGCCGACTAGGTCGCTCTCTCACGGCAACGTCGGTGTTTGACAAGAAGTCGGTCACTGCTGCTCTATTTGAGGATGACGATGAAGACGATAACGACGGTGACAATGAAGAAGACGACGATGGTGATCTGGTGTTGCTCAATTCGCTTCCTCGCCAAAAGACTTTGACCACCATCTCCACGGTGAACAAAACGACTGAACAAGAATCGAAAACTGAAGAATCTGACGATGACCTGAACGCGGTTATCTGGGGTATGGAAGTGGATGCGTATGAACAAGATCTTCTGTCGTCGATTGATCATGCTGTGCTTTGCGATCGTGAAAACCGATTCTTGCAATGGGATCTCGAGATCGAAGCTGCAACTGCTGCTGCAGCGGCGGCCGCGGCGGCTTCCAACACCCCAGTGACGCATGTCAAGCCAAGTGAGCTGCGAACGCCACCAGCTTCGCTCGCTAGTGCATCCACCACAGGGTTTACCAGCCTTGTTGGCATGGACAGCGCGCGTCAGAAGCTTCTCATGGCATCCAGTCCTCGTGATAACAAGATGCATCATCTGAACTCTTCAATGGCACCTATGTCTGGTCTTCGCAGTCCATCAAATGTTGACACGAACTTGCAAGCGGAGGACTGGAACACGCTCGATTTTGGAACCTTTCAGAACCGTACGGTGAGCCATATTTTGAGCTCGTGTCTGCACAAGCGCAAGCTTCATCATCCGTACAAGGATCGTGTGACGTTGATCAACTTCAATGTGCCTGGTGGCGAACCTATCGGTCCGTTGCCAAGTCAATCGTCGTCGAATGGTCTTTTCTACGGCGGTTCTGTCACGTCTCTTGACGGTCTGCATCACGACATTCTCTTCCGTGACGGATCTGGGAAGGCAACCACCAAGACTGGCGAGCGCAAGCCGAAGAAGCCACGTGAGGATCGCAAGCGACAGCTCTCGCAAAAGATGCCTGATGGAAACGAGATGGACGGCTCATTCAACGAATATGACTTGGATGGCCGTGCCTCCAAGATGATCAAGCTCGAGAACCTGCCATTGCCTGACTTGACGAATCTGCCACAAGATCTTAAGGAACTCAAGCGCAAGATTGAGGCGACCGAACACAAGGTCGAGGGGACAAAGCATCGTCATCGCAAGGGTGGCCCATGTCCGCGTTGCCAAGTTCAAAACCAGTTGCGGGCTGCCAAGCGAGCGTACCATAAACGTGCGGTCGCGCACAAGAAGCTTCCACAGTTGGGTGGTGTGAGTCCGGCCGCGCTGACGGCAACGCCTGTTGCATCAACACCGACCGCTGCTCATGTTCCTGCGACTTCGGTGTCGGTGACGACGGCTTCAGTGTCTGTTGCAACCACTCCTTCTGCAGCTCTCGCGGCAACGCTCAAGGTGCCTGCGTCTGTTCCAGCTCCTTCGATTCCTGCTTCTGCCACCCCAGCTCCAGCTTCTGGTCTCACGACGTTGACGCGTCCTCAGGTGGCTACGAACCCATCACCAACTGCGGCACTTACGGCTGCTGCTGCCAACCTCCACGTCTCAGTTGCCGTCAATTCCTCAGCTGTGCCTGGAGTAGTGAAGCCTCCAGTAATTGCGGGATCGGTTCCTGCCTCGACAATCCCGACTGCCAATGCTACCGCGCTTCCTCAATCGTACGCACGCCGGCCCTGTGGCGAAAACGCCGTGCCATCTCCGTTTGCGTCACCTGCCTCCGCGTCGTCGACGCCGTCGTCATCTCCGGAGGCGTCACCTTCGCAGCCAATGCAGCATGTTACGGTCTCTTCCGCGTAAGCTGCGCCCTGGGCAAGTCTGTGCTTCTTCCTTCCGCGCCTCTATTTATTTGTCATCCAAGCGACTCTACTGTGCGTACCTGAAGATCAACGAGTCGATGTGGTTAGTGTATGAGTAAATGCGTATCGACGCGCTTTGGGAAGGCAAACCACAAGAGACGCGAGAAGGAAGCAACAAAGCACGGCAAGCCCACTCGATACCAAGTAGAAACGTAGAAATTTTACCATCCAGATGGAGTACAATGAGCCAACAAACAGCAAATATTAGAAAAATGGGAATCTGTGGACAACAGAAACTCTTGAGTTGGGCTGGTCTAACGAAATGTCTCGGCGTTGGTCGACTGATTTAGATATTCGATGGCGGGTCTAACGATGAGGCCGTCCATCCGCGTTGAACTAACTAGCGAGTAGTCTAAAACGAGTCTAAGTCGTCAGTCACTCGACATTCGTCACATCCAAGGTCCTAGTCTAACCGAGGTCTAATCGCCATGGCCCCCGACACTCCGACCGCCTCACCTCGGCCTCCTCTGCCTCGGAGGATATTCAATCGACACGACAGCACCCCCATACTCCTCCCTCACCAAGCCAGGCTCTCTCCTGGAACACAAGAGCCCTTGAAGCCTCGACGTTTGCTGCAAACGCTGGTCAAGCGGGTCAGTATACCCTCGTCGTCATCTCCCGAGTCAGTCCCCGAGGGTCAGCCGACGGATTCGATCGGCACAACGACGACCGAAGTGCCCAGTTCGTCTGCTCGGTCAGTGTCTCGCCACCAATCACTCTCGATGATGACACTAAAGGCCCTCGGTTGGAATACGCAGAATTTCTATCAGTCAGAGCTTCAATCCGCAAACTACGACACAGTCATGAAGCAGTTCCAGCTCCGCAAACTGCCTCAGGAACAAGCAGAAACGTCAAGTGAAGMCMCTGTAAATCCAGCAATTATGATCAACGGTTCACTGAAGCCGGCTTTGGAGTCAGAATTACCGAGTCCTGGTCTGCCTGGAGTCAAAGTACCATCGCGACGATTTTCATCCGGAATCTCGTCGGGGCCCCCGACAAGAAGACAGTCAGGACTACGACAACCGATTCTTCCCAATAGTCACGTTGACCACTTCCATTCCGTCTTGATCGTTGTTGTGTTCCACACCCAAGTGTTTCTACTGCCATTCCAGCTCGCGTACGGCGACGTAGTCCCAGCAGGCATAGTTATCGCTGTCGAGGTGTTGCTGCTCTTGGAATTTCTACTCACTTGTAATACTGCAGCTGAGGAAAAGACATCACATCGTCTGGTGACTTCCCGACGAGCTTTGTTCAAGCAGTACGCACGCTCGTGGCTGGTCGTGGATCTCTTCTCATCCATTCCAATCCAAACCATTCGCATGATCATCTACCGAACATCAATAGCCCCAAACACGTTGAAATTGGCCACACGAACATTCCGCATTATAGTCGCACTTCGACTTGGGCATCTCTATCTCAACATCCGGAAACGCTTCCAACGCCACGAAAAGGAGTACGAAAAAGGCTTCCTGGCGTGGCTCTGGTACTCTCGCTATGCGCATTTGCTCGCGATCGGCAAGCTCTTGTGACTTGTGATTGCCATCGTTCACTACCTTGCTTGTCTTCGACACGGCCTCATTGATAACCACACGACCAGTGCGTCAGCCACGGACATTCACGAGTCATCCTTCTGGTCGCAGTATTTCCTCGACATGTTCAACGCGATTTGCCTGCTTCAAGGCCAAGGCGAAAGGTCCCAGACCGAGTCTATCGTCGCCAACCTCTTCTCCATCCTCACTGTACTTCTTGGGTCCGTCTTGCTCGCCATCGTCTTTGGCAATGTTGCTGTTCTTGTTGCCAACTTCAACGCCAACAATACCAACTACCAACGCAAGCTGGAAGCTGTGGTTGCCACCATGGACAAGCTTCAATTACCAGGGCCCCTGTGCCGTCGGATTCACGAGTACTACACACACCTGTGGAGCCATTACGAGTCCCTGGACGGTGATATCTCTGGGTTTTCCAGAGAACTCTCCCATACGCTCGCTCTAGAAGTCGGCCTCTGTCGATACATGAACCTCATCGTTGACGTGCCGTTCTGGAAAGACTGCTCGCCCGACTTTGTGACGCAAATCGTGTTGCAGCTGGACGTGCGTGTGTATTTGCCTGATGATTTCGTCTTTCGCCAGGGCGAAGTCGGCAACGAGCTCTTCATGATCAACCATGGCACTTGTGACGTCTACCACGGAGAAAATACGCTCAATTACCGACCTGATGAGAGCAGTAGAATACACTCAACTGCGACAAATGACGCCGTCATGCCCGCAAAAAGCTGCGTACGCATGCAAACCGGCGCCGTCCTGGGTGAGATGAGTCTACTTATGAACTATCGACGCACTGCCAACGTCTTGGCAGTAACTCACGTGGAGATGTGTATTCTCAAGCGCGAGACCTTCCAGCAACTTATTATACGGTACCCGGAAGACCGACGTGTCGTGCTTCATCGTATTCTGCAGTGGAGCATCGAGAGAAACGATAAGCCGTTCCCGTGGCAAGAGCTCTGCGAGATCATGGGTGTGGATCCGGATCCACTTACACCAGCAGAGACAGCATCTGCTTTACTGCAGCACATCGAATGCGACGCTATCGATCCATCGATCCAGTATGGCTTCCAAGACCACACCACGACAAGAGCGCGGTATCATCCACCACCTCAGCAACCTCAAGATGGCTATGGCCCTGCTGACGAGTCTATTCGGGGCCAAGTCAAAGAGCTACAACGCGGTCAATCGGCCGTGATTCTCATGATCCAAGAGCTTGCGGCAAATGTGCGCAGTCTGGAGAATCAACTCACCCAGGTATTCATGACAGGATCAAGCTCCATCTCCAGGTCTTCGCCTCCGTCTTCCATTGATGGTAGCCAGAAAAGCTCTTCACGCCAGCGTAAGTTGGCACCACAGAGGTCGATCCGCTTGCTTCCACTGCGATCTCGGGTCCATGCGACGACGACACACGGCTCTAGCGGCCCAAAAGAGCTCACTAGGACCCTCAACAACCAAACGCTGCCGCTCTCGACACTACTGTGGACGCATGACACGCCGGAGAATGTCGTCAACACCATCTYCATGCGGCCTCCAGTGCTCCATCGTCGACAAAGTCTCCTACCAAGCCTACCATGACCGTAGAATCCATGCTGTCAAATCGAAAATCCGGTAAGAGGCACATGTAAAGAAAGGCAATCCTCTCCCACGGGAAACAAGCGATCAGGACGTGGTCTTGTATTAGTAACTGTACACAGTCTCGCTTCCCGCGTGTTCCATTCAACAGAGAAGACTTATTCCGAGACATGGCAATGGTCATTAAGTGATGTTGAATCTGTGTGAGCATGCTCGACAAGATCAGATTTATCTAGCTACAGTCTCGTAGGAATATCGCTTTTGGACCCGAGAACTACCTCAAAAGCAATGGCGTTTAAGACCTCAACCGTTGTGGAGCATCCTCACGTGCCGAAAGTGCCTCTAAATTGACGCACCAGTGCCAGTACCGGTGTCCAGACCCGAAAGCTCTTCGCCATGCTGGTAGAGATTTGTCTTAGTTCCAGAGTGCCCCGAGAGACCATGCTTCTGTCCCATCGGCTGCTCTACATTGCCACAAAGCCGAATGAAGAGCTCAAAGTCGTTCACACGTGCTGTAGGGACCAGTGGGCAGCTCAGTGCGAAAGAAGCTTCCCCTGCACCCATAGCCAATGGGGCCGGATCACTACGAAAGTGAACGGAGTGTATCCATCAACTCTTCTCATGTTCTTTTTGATATAATGCCATCATATATCACATGTATCGGTTTATAAAGTGTATTTAGACACACATTCGCTGAGGCCGCAACAACTAAACATCCGAGTATAATTAATAACAGATTTGAAGTCACTCAAAGAACGCCGTCATTAGCCGATTGACAAGCCGTTTAGAGCAGAGGGTAGTGACGCGATCAGGCATGAAGGCAGAGAGCACACACGAGTCATTTGTGCGCTGTATGGCATCAATAACCAGCGTGGGCTCCACTTCTTGACGAAGAGTGACTACAGTTCATCGATTAGACAAAGAAAGGGGAGACTGACTACTCTGTGGAGGTCACGAAACATTCTGCTTGCTGATGCATTTTACGACGCCAAGAGATCATGCGACCCTGTCAGGGTCAGAGTCTACGTGAAAATATCATGTTCAATCGTAAATATCACGAAAAATGCCAAAATGGAAATCTCTGGAAACAAAGAGGTCTACCCGAGTTGGATGAGTAATCGGTAATCTGGTCGCAGCGATCAGGACGAGGGATGACTTTAGACCAGTCTATCGGCCCCGGTAAGAGTTTTTGCAGGAGTTGTCTCATAGCCGTATTGTATTCCGCCCGCGCGTTCCATGCACCCAAGTCGCTTAGCCCATTTCTATTCCGAGCTTGACATGACTCTCCTCAGCCCGTTGTTTCCTCGTTGTCCCGTGTAAAGTCCTCGACAAGATCGAGCGCGTCTACATCAAGTCTAATCAATCTTCCGCTTTGGCTGGTCTGTCCTCATTCAGCATTCGTCGCTCTCAGTCTAAAGTCTAATCTCCGTCTAACCATGGCATCCGAGGTCACGGCCGTCCTAGACCTTCCTAGGATACCCTTGAATCGACGCAGCAGCTCTCCAGCAACACCAGCTCCCGATTTGACGCCCGACAAAGCTTTTAAAGGCTCGTCGTTCGCTCCAGACCCTATCAGCCTTCACCAAGCACCATAGCATACCGTCAACATCACGCGCCCCAGCTCCCACGATCCGACCATTGCGTAGTCTTGACGCGAATGCCGCGGCCAGACTCACGGCCCGAGCGACTGAGCTGGAGAGCTCGACGGCAAGATCAGATATGACCACATCCACGCGACGCCAATCGATTACCAACCTCACGCTTAAGGCTCTTGGCCGCAGTGCGCACAATCTATACGAGATGGAGGTTAAAGCGGCCAACTACACCACCGTGATGAAGCAATTCCAGCTCCGTAAGCTCTCACGCAAGAAGACTGAGAAATCGACTGAGAAACAGGACGCCACGAGCAACAAGCCGTCCGAAAGTCCCGTCCCTGGATTGCCAATGCCCGATCACGACGCACCTGAGGAATCAAAGCCCCGCCGAATGGAGCGCCTCGTCTCGTGGTTGACCGGCCCGATCGTCCCCAACAGCCCCACAGACCACGCGCACGCAGCTCTGCGGGTTCTTGTCTTCCACGCTCAAATCCATTTCAAGTTGCTTACGGACGCTATGGGATCCCAGCGTTCGTGACGGTGACCGTTGAAATGCTGCTACTGATTGACTTCCTGCTCACATGCAACATGGCCATCCCCGACCGCAAAAAGCATCATCTTGTAACGTCGCGACGAACGATCTTGACACAATACGCGCGCTCATGGCTCGTTCTCGACTTGCTTTCGTCAATTCCCCTCCAAACGATTTGCTTGCTGCTCGACATGTCGAGTGCGTCGTCCACTTCTAGATGGTTATGTCGGTCTATTCGTGTGGCCGTTGCCTTCCTCCGCCTCATTCACCTCCAGCGGCACTTCCAGCGCCACGAGCGCACCAACGACAAAAGCGTCTGGGCCTGGCTTTGGTACTCTCGCTACGCGCACTTGCTCCCGATCGCCAGGCTACTCTGGCTCGTAATCGTCGTCGTGCATTACCTTGCTTGCATTCGGCACGGAATAATCGACGGTCATCAAGGTGGTAATCCTGAAACTGTCTGGCCTGCGTATTGCATCGACATGTTCGATGCCATTTGCCTGCTTCAGGGCCAAGGCGACGGAACGCGAACGGATTCAGTAGCTGCCAACGTCTTCTCTATCCTCACCGTGCTCCTCGGATCCGTCTTGCTCGCCATTGTCTTTGGCAACGTCGCCAACTTCAACGCCAACAACACTAAYTACCAACGCAAACTAGAAGCTGTCGTCGCCACGATGGACAAGCTGCACCTCCCTGAGCCACTGCGTCGACGCATTCACCAGTACTACTCGCACTTGTGGGGTGAGTACGAGTCTCTCGATGGCGACATCTCGGGGTTTTCCAAAGAGCTGTCTCACACACTCGCCTTGGAGGATGGATTCTGCCGATACATGAATCTCATCGTCGATGTACTGTTCTGGAAGGACTGTTCGCCAGATTTCGTCACTCAGATCGTGCTCAACCTCAACGTTCGAGTACCGAGCTCTTCATGATCAACCGCGGCATGTGCGATGTCTATCAAGGAGACAGTTCCATAAACACTCGGCCAGAGAGTAGCAAAACCCATTCAATAGCCGCACCAGACTACTCCAAGATGACCACCGGTCGTGTACGCTTGCAGACTGGAGCTGTCCTAGGTGAAATGGGACTACTCATCAACTACCAACGCACTGTCAATGTGCTTGCCATCACCTACGTCGAGATGTGCATCCTCAAGCGCGAGACCTTCCAGCAACTCATTGCACGATATCTGACAGACCGTCATACTGTGCTTCACCGCATTCTGCAGTCAAGTATTGAAAGAAATGATAAACCGTTCCCGTGGCAAGAGCTGTGTGCAATGATGGGCGTGGATCCGGATCCGCTCACGCCAGCAGAGACAGCGACAGCGTTGCTCGAGCAAATCGATGACACGACGATCGATCCTTCGATCCAGTACGGCTTCCAAGCCCACGCAACCACTCGGATGGCTCGTCAGCCGAAGCCAGTTCATGAAAACGAAAACACGGACAAGTCCGTCCGTAGTCAAGTCGAGGAGATTCAGCGTGGACAATTGGCGTTGGCGCAGATGATGAATGAACTCGCGGCTAGTGTGCGTGGTGTTGACACCAAGATCACACAAGTGTCGATAAGTCAATCGGCATCCTCACCGATTGATCCACTTTCGCCGGATGCTAGCCCAAAAGGCTCGCTTCGCAATCTGTTTGTGTGCAAACCGCAGCCTCGTGGGTCAGTCCGACTTCTCCCACTGCGCCCTCGTGTCC
>NSDO01000178.1:129190-157565 GCA_002286825.1 Lagenidium giganteum | reverse complement strand
GCTGAYGTCGCTGGTGCTGAGCTCTCAGTGTTCACTTTGCATTCTGCCTCCATCCGCACAAGCAACCTACCAAGCAACCAACCAACAAGATGAACACCCGCAACTTCGCATTCGCCCTCGTCATCGCCACCGCGGCAGCCACGATCCAAGCAGATGACCAGCCAGAGACGACTGTGTTGCGCGGTACCAACCGCTGCGGTGGCTGGTCGTATCCATGCGGTGAAGACGAGTGCTGTCCGATCCACTGGCGCGCCATCCCGGGCACTGAAGCCACGCAGGCTGAGTCAGCGCCAGCCATCACCCGCTACTGTGGTGGCGGCTCCTACCCATGCGGTGAAGACGACTGCTGTCCGATTCACTGGCGAGCCGACCCAAACAAGGAAGGCGTGACCGCCGAGGCGTTGCCGAACAACCGCTGGTACTGCGGCGGTGGCTACTACCGATGCGGTGAATATGATTGTTGTCCGATCCATATGCGCGCGAACGAGGTGGTGCCGATCGAAACGCGCGTGGGTGTGTACTTCTGCGGTGGCACCTCTTACCCATGTGGCGAGAACGACTGCTGCCCCATCCACTACCGCGCTTGATCTTAAGACACCGCCGCCGGGTTTGTCGAGACATCGGAGTTTTCAGTGTGTGCGTGAGGAATTGGCTAGGCTCATGAGGTATTCACTTCAAACACGAAAGAGCTGTCTGTCATGATACTTGTGTGTCCTGTTTGCTCTTGATGCTTCACCATGCCAGACAGACTTGCAGTACTGCGTGATCAGTGGAAACACTGAGAATGACCACACAACCGGAAGCTATGGTGCTCGAAATTGATGAGTGCAGCCATAGCTTCTATATCCTCTGGACTCCACTGTACTGCAGTGGAGTCCACAACATGGTACCGGAGATCATTATCCAAGCCCACTTCTAGCAGCCTGCGGCTCTAACCAGCTTGCAGCTAGCGGCTACATTGGATACGTACCGTAGCATCCTTGGGTAAGGTGGATACCATTTGCATGCGTGTATGCCATACACGGCTAGAGTGCCCCTGCACTGCAGGGGCAGGAGTTGAGACTCTCAAGCGGAGCAGTCGACTCTCAAGCATCAGTCTCAACTTGAGAGCATGATTGAAGCAAGCAGTGCGCGTATGAATTGCAGGTGCAGTGTAGCCTACGATGAACCATTTCTTCTTTCTGGTAGTTCGTGGAAAATAGACACTGAGCAGAGGATTGCGGCGCTCGACTTCCACGCAACTTTGGACAAATCGATAATCCTAGGGACGCGACGGCTTGGCCAGCAGTCGCAGCGAGCCAGTCCGGGCTCAGAAGTCGCGTTCTACGTGTGAGCCTTACCAGTACCGTCGCTTCTGCTGCCCAACCACATCTTCGCGTGGCCTGTCGCAGAGGCAGGCTGCCGCCTTTCATCTACTTTTGCGCAGAGTTCGATTTCCACCCCGACGAACACTTCGTCATCCAGGCAGCGACAAGCAAGATGCTCCAAGACTGGGATCCGATGCTCTTCGTGTCAGCAGCGCTTGTTATGCTAGCGCTTGTGCCTTTCGTCTCCGTGCTACATTCAGCGTTAAGGGAAAGCAAACTCCGCAACAGCTACCTGCGCCCACGAGACACGCTGCCATGGCTGGGTGACACGCTCAAGATGGCGCGCCATTCGCTCGATATGCACGACTGGTTCCATCGCATGGTCGACGAGATGCATGGGAAGACGTTCCTCCTGCGTTGCATCGGTCGTCCCAACATGTTGGTGATCTCCAGCCCTGCGCTCTTCGAAGACGTGCACAAGACTCAGTTTGAGTGCTTCGAGAAAGGTCCGCTCACCCGAAATCAAACACATGACCTGCTCGGGTATGGTATCTTCGCCGTTGACGGCGATCGATGGTGGCACCAGCGCAAGACGGCGAGCAGGTTGTTCACGCTACGATTGATGCGCGACTCGATGACACAGACTATTCGAGCCCGTGCTGTAATCCTTGCGGACATTCTCGAACGTGCTGCGGCGTCCGGCGAGTCGATCGATTTGTATAAACTGCTCGGTGACTTCACCATCGATTCGTTTGCAGAGATTGGCTTTGGGATCGATTTGCAATGTCTTGGCAGCGACAAGGATAGACCTTTCCAGGCCGCGTTTGACCGCGCTCAGCGAGCCACCGTTCGACGCGCTTTCCGACCCAGCTGGTTCTGGAAGGCTCAACGGTGGCTCGGAGTGGGGCTGGAAGGACAGTTCAAGCGCGATTTATCAATGATCGATGACACCATCTGCAAGATAGCATTGGACGCGCTTGCTTGTCGTGCGATGAGCCAAGACAGCACCGATAATGCTCGCAAAACCACGCTAATTTCACTGTTCCTCGATCACGTCGACGAGGAAGACACCGGTCAGTCCGAGTCAACCGACGCAACGATGCTACGTGATATTGTTGTCAATTTCTTGTTGGCGGGGAGGGATACCACTTCGCAAGCGCTCAGTTGGTTCTTTCGAGCGATGACGATGTATCCAGAGGTTTCTCGTAAAATTCGCCAAGAAATCGAATCCAAGCTACCTGATCAAACCGGATTTCCGACAATGGACCAGGCCCAAGACCTGGTCTACCTCGAAGCGGCAATCAAAGAGTCGATGCGTCTGCACCCGCCGGTTCCAATGAACACAAAGCAGGCAAATACGGACACCGTGCTGTCGGATGGCACTGTTGTGCCCAAGGGCACCGTTGTGGTGCTGCCTCGCTACGCTGTTGCGCGCTTGGAGAGTGTGTGGGGTGCTGACGCCAAAGAATTCAAGCCTGAGCGATGGATCGATGACGAAAGCGGCAAGCTCATCGCTGTGTCCCCCTACAAATTCAATGTGTTCCACGCGGGACCACGCATGTGTTTGGGCATCAATTTGGCAATGCTGCAGATGAAAATTGTGGCATGTGGGCTTTTGCGTAAGTTTGATCTCGAGGTGTTATCGCCGGAGCGGGTGAAGTACGACTACTCCTTGACACTGCCGATCCGTGGTCAATTGCTGACACGAGTGCATTCACGGGTGGGAGATACTCGTGCCCGCTATTGCTGATGTGTACGCTGGAGCATTCAATGTGTCAACCGTTCAAATCGGCCGAGCATAGTCGGCACAGAAGTAATACGCCTTTTAAATGAGTGAAAATCTTCATTCGAAATCATTTCCAAGAGTTTGTGTCGGCGAATCTACCATCCAGAACGAGTGTACGCACTCTCGAAGCAGTTAACGTCCAATATGTTGTTAATGTTCTCATACGATTCCACCGACGATCGCGCACAGAACGCCAATGTACGTGGAGACTGCGAAGGTTCGTCCCCAGAGAGAGGGGGTGCCGTACACATAGCACTATCAATCGCAAAGCCCTCGGATTCTTTTAACTTATCGGATCAGTTACGTCAGCCCACCTTCAGTCGCAGCCGGTATAGCATTAGGCAACACCGGTGCGCATGCTGTGTTCAGACTACCGCAGGTCTGGTGTCGGCATTCGTAACTACTCGTCCAAGTACGCCATGATCGAGCCGGATGTGCTGCAATTCTACGGACCTTGGAATTATTCGCTGTTGAACCGAGTGAGCATTTCCCCCGCAAACGACACAGTACGCTTGTGGGGCTACACGTACGAGACGTCATAAGGTCGTTTACCACGCATTTGAACGTTTCGGCGTTCCCACCATGCCGGTTGTATAAGGTAGCATGCCGGGGGGAGAGCGAACCGACACGCTTAGTGCTTCAACAGCCTTCGTCGTGTTAGACGATCTGGCTAATCCGGTCGCCGTGCAAGGTAGCAAAGCGTTTAAGCCAACAGTGCTCAGGACGACAAGCAAATACTGGGACCGGATTCATCATTATATTCTGCCTCAGCTGTTTATACGACCTGTTTGGCGAACCAGCCAAGCGTTTTACTTCGCGCCATATCATCTCAGCACTTCCTCTCCAGTGAATCTGTGTCAACGCAACGAGCGGCGCTATCTCAATGCGTGTGGACGACTTGTGGATGAAATATAGTCGGACTTGCAGTGAGTTGGACGCCAGATGCATTGCGGTTGGCGGCATACCCAGTCGCGTGAGCCTCCGACTCGCTCAATATCAAGCAGCGCACGCTGACAAGACCGTGGATATGTTGGTCCTAGAAAGTCAAGAAGATCCACAGGTATCATATCTAGCCAGTGGTGTGACAATACCTTCCAGACGCAAGCTGACCTTAAAACGATCTTCCGAGCTCGTCAGTGCGAGGCCGGTGACTGCAAGACTGTGCATATCCGCGAATATCCCTATCGGGCTGCGCTGTCCACGTCAGATGCGCTAGCGTGGTTCCTATCGTCGCCACACTGCGTCTTGTTGGTCAGTCATACTTCATTGTGCGAATTCTGCTGGTGTTGTGCGGCTGCTACATTACGCGAAGTGCGTACAAGAAGTACAAGAAGTCATCATTCCGAGCTCGGCTCGGAGCTATGTTCCATCTCTTTGAACGTATGCCGGGGTAGCAACAGTGCACGAGTTTCCAGGGGAATCATCAGCCCCAATCTACGGCTGTACATCGAGATAGCGTCGGTACAGATGCGCAATGTATGGCTGCTTGCAGTGGCATTGCATTGTTGTATCTATTCCAGTACCCGGCAAGCTGGTTGGATCGGTAGAGTAGCCGGTGTTCCAGACTTCACCTGAGCATGTTCATGCATCGCGACAATATCAAGCAGCGTACACTGTCAGTAGTTCTTCATTATCGTGCTCTAGTGTTCCGTGATTCCTGCGTGCTCCAAGTTTTGATATGGGGGTTGGTATACACCGCAGTGGGGCTATCAAGAAACACCGGAGTCAGCAACGGGCAGGAACCACATTACTGGAAGGAGTTCTGATGGAAGTCAAGTACTACGTCGCCGTGGCCATGATGCTGTCGTTCGTGTCACGCTCGTTCAGCTACTGGCCAAAGCAGCACCCTGGGCTCACCGTGACCGATCTCTCGCTGCAGTGATGCGCTTGTGGGTGGTTATTTACTCGACCTCTTGTGCCGTAGTCGGCCGGTATTCTGTGGCCAAGGACCTCACTGTCTGTCTGCTGGGGGCCAAGCATTTCCAATCCGGTTGATCATCGGCGTTCACACCGTCGGCTATTTTGATAGATGTCCAATTGCGCATCCAACTCCTCTAGACGAATCGTGCATCAACACGCTGCCTCGGTTACGATTGAAAAAAGATGTGGCTCAAACGTCGCACTTACGGCGCAGTCAGCTCGAGATGCCATCGAACATGAAATAGGGAAATGATCGTACGTGTTGTTGATACGATATCTGGCTTTAGTATGCCTCAACTCCATGGTAACCATCACAGCAAAGTGTGCTTGCAATAATCCAAGACCGTGTTAATCATAGTGCATTTTTGATCATCCGCCAGATGACAGTTCCATTTGCTATGGCCTTCACGATCGTCCATTGTGCATTCTAATGCGCGTCATTAACGGGCCTCGGATTGGCAGTGTCAGCGAGTAGTCGTACGTGACTCGCTCGGGCGATAGCACCTCGAGATCAAACTTCCGCAGTAGGCCGCACGCCACAATCTTCATCTCCAACAACGCCAAGTTCATGCCCAGACACATGCGTGGCCCCGCGTGGAACGCGTTGAATTTGAACGGTGACACAGAGAGCAGCCTGCCGGTGTCGTCATCGATCCAACGCTCAGGTTTGAACTCCTTCGCGTCAGCGCCCCACACGCTCTCCAGACGGCCCAGTGTATATGTTGGGAGCAAAATGACGTCGCCCTTGCGAACCACAGTTCCGTCGCACAAGACCGTGTCGTGCGCAGCTCGCTTGGAATTGATCGGCGCCGATGGATGCAGTCGCAGCGATTCCTTCATTGCAGCCTCCAAATAGACCAGCTCCTGGACTTGCTCCATGGTTGGAAAGCCTGTTTGGCTTGGAAGCTTCTCGTTGATCTCTGTTCGGATTTTCTGGACAACATGCGGATGCATCGTCAGTGCGCGGAAGAACCATCCAAGCGACTGCGCCGTCGTATCGCGACCAGCCAGCAAGAAATTGACCACGAAATCTCGCAGCATGACCGAATCCGTCGCAGCCGTGGACTGCTGGCCGTTGTCATCGACGCCGATCTTATCGATGAACAACGTCACGAGGTTGGGCTTGCGTGGAGTCGCCTCACTTTCCGGTGCAGTCCGGTTCGCCAACGCTTTGGAGATTATATCGTAAATGGTGCTGTTGATCAGCTGCAGATCTCGATGAAGCTGGCCTTCAACGCCAACGCGAAGCCACCGCCCGGCCTTCCAGAACCCGCTTGGACGCACAAACCGCAACGTGAGCGTCTTCTGGGCGCTATCAAATGCCGCCTGGAACGCCTTGTCGTCCGTGCTGCCGAGACATCCCAAGTTGACACCAAAGCCGATTTCGGCAAACACGTCGATGGTGAAGTCGCCCAAGTGCTTGTACAGGTCAATTGCATCACCAGACTCAGCAGCGCGTTCGAGCTGCGTGGCCAGCCCAACAGCATGAGCTCGGATCGTGTCGGCCATCGACTCGCGGAGCTGCCGCATGGTGAAGAGCTGGCATGCTGCCTTACGCTGGTGCTGCCACAACTCGCCGTCCACGCACGAGATGCCATTGCCCAGCAGATCACGCAGTTGATCGTTCGTCAATGCGCCCTTTTCAAAGCACGGGAACTGGGTCTTGTAGACGTCTTCGAACAACGCTGGACTGGTCACCAGGAGCATTTCGGGGCGGCCAATGCAGCGCAACGCAAACGTCTGACCATCCAGCTCTTCGGTCATGCGGTGGATCCAATCGTGCATCTCGTGGCCATGCTGGACAAAGCCCAGCGTGTCTCCGAGCCATGGTAGTGAACCGCGAGGGCGCAATCGACGTGGCCCGGGCTTGGCGAGCTCCCAGAGCACCATGATCACGGGCACGACGGCCAGCACCCCCAACATGGCCACCAGCACGGCGGCATTGGTGGTGACGCCGAACCACGTGTCCAGCATCGTGTGATGTGATGAGGTCTCTGCAAGTCCGCAAGTGAGCTCCAAATATTGACGGTCACGCCGAACGCCTTGCTGCCCAGCACGTGCACGAGCAGTGCGCGACTCATTGCAGTATGGCATAACCTGTGACATATTATGACACGACGCCAACTACAACGGACTGCCAAGTCAACTGTAAGTTACTATAAACCTTGAATATCTAATGAATGCCGCGCCGTGTCTCTTTGGCAACGTTTCCCGCATCGCCCTCATCCTCGATCATGTGCACGGAAGCACTGCGACGATCTCAGGATGTGCGTCCCACAGGAGGAACGCACCAAGCTGATGGAGACATTGGCTGCGGCGTGGACCAGTCAGTATTTATGTGTTCATCAGGTTCATGATGGCATTGCTTTATTCAAAGTTTCAAAGCCGCAGATTGTGCGGAGTGATGCCACTTGAGCAATGGCTTTGGCGGCTTCATCTGTGTGGTTCAGTGCTTGGTTTGCCGATGCGAGTTGTCGATAGATGGCTTCGAGTGTCGGGTGATGCAGTGACAAGCCAGCGGCAGTCCAGGCAGACAAGAACCCACTGGCGTGTGCAATGACGTCGCGCCAGTGCTTGGCGCTGCTGGCTTGCTGGAGGTTGACTAGCTGGTATTGCATCTCGAGTTCTGGAATTGCACGGAATTGGGACTCGTGGGCTTCATGGAACGCCTTCAGCTCTTCGCGAGATCGCTGCGGGAGCCTCAAGATGTCTATCATGCGCTGCTCCAACTTGGTTTGGTCGTATGCTCGATTTTTGGTGTCACAATCGTTGGTTTCTCCTTGTTCTTTAGTGCAGCGGAAACACTTGCAGTCGAAGCCAAATCCGTTGAGAAGCAACTCCTGACGGCGCTCTCTTGATCCCACCACGTCCACGTAGGCGTACTCGACCGTGTACCCAGCTGGAATGTCCCGAATAGCATGAAATCGCAGTGTCCTGGAGCGCGCGTCAAACGATGGCACCACATTAGGTAGACACGAGTGATTGACCGACATGGCAGCTTCGGGGAACACGCCCAGGCCCAGCGTTACCATTCCATCCACCACCAGCGGATGCGCATTGCTCTGAATACGACGAAGCGTCAGCGCAATGTGTTCACCTGTCAATGGTCCCGTCAAGCGTTCATTTCTGGCATCAAAGTGCTGCAGAATGAACGGGACGGCCATCTGATGCCAAGCCGGCACCTCCACGCACGATGCAATCGACAACTCGCTCAACACGTGCCGGGTGCGTATCCAGTCTTCCATGCTCAGCACAGCCAGCGCCAGTCGCACCGAGTCCTCATCCATCGCAGTCGTTTGAGCACCAAAGCGTGGTGATGTCGCTGCCAGTGCGCTCAGTCCGCGGCATTGCGGATCATGCACCGGACTGTCCGCCTCAAGACATGCCGTCGAGCAATAGCGCGCCACCTGGCATTGGCCGCACTGGAACGCCTTCTTCACCAGCTTACGCAAGCACCAGTGACAGTGCGACCGCACCAGCGCCTGCTTGAGCACCACAGCAAACGCCGTCGCCTCCAGCGCGTTGGCCCCAACGTCGATGCATTCTCTCGCCACACAGAAGCGCCCTATTCGTGGTGCTCGCATCACAGCAACGCGCGTGTTCGCAGCCACAAACGCCGCCCAGCAGCTCTGCTTCTCATCCACTGCTGCGGTCTCGGCCATGTCGTGCAGCAGCGCACGAGGCAGCCATTGCGAGTGGAGGGTGTGAGGGCACTGCCACGCCACACGCGTTAGCGCTGCAGACTGGTGCTGCCGCTGGTCGACGACATCGAGGACACACGCAGCGCGGTGTTCGTGCCACTGCACGCAGCAGGTGTTGCTCAGGGCCGACGCCGCACCGCCCTGCACCAGCCACCGCCCACGCGTCTTCGTCGCTGGTGCGTCCATTGTCATTCGCATGAATTTCACACACACGCCCTGGTTTTAATATATCGCATGTGCGATAATATCACGGTGAAATAAATGCAAGACGGTTGATGTTCGTGTCGCTATATGGTATACTAGGGTAGCGCTGAACATGGAGCATTATCAGTTGCTGCGTTGTACTCGTATATTCCTTGTTGCTGTCGTGGATAAGGTCTTCGCATCATCTCGCGTTGGCGGCTGTTGGGCTGCAGCGCCTACCGCTGTCACGTTGTCCGGATTTGTCGATTCGATTGCGCGTCGCAGGAGCAGCAATCGCGTTTGCTTGTTGATCGAGACTCGCTGTTATAGCACCTACGACAGCATTACGTTCACCTCCATCATTGTTTTTGCTTCTATGTTGCCTTCGGGGGTGGAACAAGGAAGATGTGCGCTAGCTGCGGTTGCTACAGCGTCATATGGTTCGTAGTGGTATCATTTCCTCGGAGACATTGTCATATCCCACTCAAGTACAGTCGATGTGTCTTCACCATTAAATGGAGCTATCCAATATATCTATGGGGTGCATGTGGAGGGAAGTTACGCTGCCGCGCGTGGTTGTCGAATCCTGCGAAAACGAGCTCAAACGCTGGGTCCACGCCCGACTGCATACTCATAATAAAATTGATCATTTTAATGTCAGCTCAGTTGCCGCAGTTAAGTACTGTAGTCTCCTCATGTGAGCCTCATTCATCAACACAGTCAAAATTGTACACAAATACGCTTCGATCGTCGCTTTGCTGTGAGTGATCATCTCGAGATACCTTGCGTTGATACATGAAGGCTGTCCGCAGTTTTTTTTTGGGAGTCTGAGTTGCTGGCTGGGTAGGTGGAAGATATTCATCCGAATCACTCTTCAGTGAATCCGTCGCAACATTCAGCGATTTCCATGCAGCTTCAAGTTCCTCCATTATCGTCCTCGGCTCGATTTGGAAAGATGGTGCGTTCAACTCCAGGACGACGTGATGGCAAAATGCGAACGCTTGTTTGAACGCGGTCGGGTCTGGGCAGCATTGGTGAGGAGGTTGACTCACAAGTGATGCGCAAAGGTGAACTCTCTTCACGTTCGATGACAGTCTTGCCGTGTTCATCAGCGTAGATAACTCGGCCATGGTCAACCGCTCTGGGACTGTCGCGTGAAGAGACGTGAGATTGGACAGGCTGGCACCCAAGAAATGGCGAAACGATTCACCATATTGGTTGTTCCGCGTCGAGCCGTCAGGAATATGAGACAGCAAGCGCACGTTCTCAACGCTTGGATTGTGAGCTAATGCAGTCCATACCTCTGGATCCACTTGAATAGTCGTGTCCCGAAGATCCAAATCAATTGAACGTAGGCTTCGTGCAATTGGCACGATGGCGTTCACACATTCGCGGACAGCACCTTCAAACTCGCCTTCGGGACACCCTGGAGTTGCGAACGACATCGATACTTCCTGTAATGTTTCCGGTAGCGCTAACTTGACTGTTGTTGCGCTTTCATCGGCTTCTTCTTCCACGACAGGCTCATCCACGTCCCAATTCTGGCAAACCTCGATATTGCGGAGAGAGAGCGCTTCAAGCAAACTTCTGGATCCGCTGAGTATAGAGCGCAATGCCGATATTGGCAGCTTGTTGCTCGAGCATGAAAACCTGGTGAGGTGGCTGGTACATGCTGCGAACAACAGTTTTGAGTATTGCGAGGCGGGTTTGGGAAAGCACCCATCGAGCGATAGCTCCCGCAGCTTCGGGAGTCCAGACTCTACCAGTGATCGCAACAACGCTTCGCCTTCGACAGAGACGGTATTGGAGCTAAACAGCAATGTCTGAAGCTGCGGAAAGCGCACAGTCACACTTTCCAATCCTGTTTCGTCGTTTCGGAGCGTCGTCGCGCTCAACACCTCGAGCAATTCCAGCAGTGCTCGACCGTGTGGTAAGGCAGTACATTGCACGTCCAGGCGGACGAGATTTTGACGGACGATCGGTCGCTGCAACAGGCGCAAGAGAGACTGGAATGAGGATGCCACGAAAAAGTTGTTGGCGACACTGATGGACTGCACTGGTACGCCAGCTGCTTGCACGATTTCAGTGACGTCATCAAGAACTCGCGAAGAGTGGAACTGCACTCGAGCCAAGTCCAGTTGAAGCACTCCACTTCGCACTTCGAGGGCGTCGCACACGCGCTGGTTGGGTACCGCACCGACGTTCTGGCACATCGCCACGTACTGCTCTCGAGGCGTCTTGGCAACAGGCACGCCAAAATCCGCTGGTTGTGGAAGCTGCCTGCTCTCTTGTCCTGATTTGCGTTGACGCTTGTGCAGAAGGGCAAGCTTCGTGGCTTCATCGTCGGACTCGTTGTCGACAGACGGCTCAAAGCCAAACTGTCGCTTGAGATCGAGCAGCCCGACGTCGGTCTCGTTCTCTCCTTCGTTGTCGACCGGTCTTGCCGATGCTTTTGGTGAGATTGCGTCTGGCTTTTCGAGCTCAAACGATTTCCATGCCATGAAATCTTCACTGGGACACTTGCACGACGTCGGGGAAAAACACTCGCGCACGACGGTCGCCACGGTGACGCCGTTGGCGATCACGAGCAGCCGCTGATGGGGATCGGACCCAGAGAGCTCCAATCTGTTGAAATGCGTGCTGCGCAGCTGCAGAAACCGCGTGAGGCACTGGTTCAAGCGAATGTCGAGCGTCCCTACGTTGTCGGCGTCCAGCGTATCCATCCGCATGAAGTATCGTTCGAGCTTGCGTTCGCTCAGCAGCTGATGCTGCTCGAGCTGCTGGTAGATGGCGTTGGCGTCGTCAATGCTCAGCCCCGTGTGCACGGCGGCCTTCGTGCCCGTTGTGTGTCTGCACGGGAACCGCTTGGTGGCGCTCAGGCGATGACGCACTTCGCCACGACGGATGAGCACTCCCCAGTCCACGGCGTGCAGGTACAGTCGAAACCATCGCGCGGTGTTGTTGACCGTAAGGTTGTCGGTCAGTGATTCGCTTAGAACGTCGATGGGCTCCTTGAACTCGGCAGTCAATCGCTCGAGCTCGTCGAACGACGCCTCGAGCTGCGCCAACAACTGCTTGCGCTTGGTCTTGGGCTGTGACGCCATTCGTGCATTTGCGCAACAACCGACACACACCAACAGCCGACCAATAATTTGGCGGGAAAGATACAATTATGGTGATATCGATGGGGATTGGCTGAAAATCAGTTGACCAAGAAATGACTTGACAACGCTGGCAGCAGTCTGTGACTTACGTACTGCTGATGTGCTTCATTCGAACAAAATCCTTGTCGCCAACTGATGAGGACATAGTGGAGCTGGCGTCGATGTGATTTTGATTATTCGTGGGCTATGTGGTGCTGAGCAGAAGACGATAAAAACGTTGATGTCGGGTCAGCTGGCGCGATTGCGACTACGCTTCAGATGGGGACTGCCCGATTTACGGATCTCACCACACATTCAACACCAACGTTTTAGGCGACGGACTGCTTGCTGTGTGTGTGTGCGTGTGCATGGCTGGATCTCGAGATGTGAAATGCTTCCATGTTCGTGCTGCGCCGTGATTTACAATATTCCTAGGCAATCTCGATTTGTCTCTGTCGAATAATGACTCAAAGATCTTGATTGAACAGGTAGACGATCTCGATTCATTTGATGATCCATCCCAGCTCAACCAGTAAGGCGAGGTAGTAGCATCGAAGAGAACGCGATTGTGCCGTGATAGTCGCGTAAACGTTGACTTCATGGAGCTAAAAGTTGAACGGGGCACCTGCAACAAACCCTTCGGCATCTCTATCATCGCGGATGCTCGGGGCTGGCGGTGGATGCAGCAGCAGGAGGATAAAAATCATCTACTACCAGTTGCACTCTCCTACACATGAGCCTTCAACTCGTGCTGCACGGTCACTTCCAGTGGAGGCGCTCATTAATCAGCAACTTATGGAATGTTGCATACAAAATTGGCGGGAAAGATACAATACAAATATATTGTCGCTGATGATTGGCTAAAATTCGTATGACCTCGAAAGGACGCCGAAGTGACCGAGGGATCAGATCGCGGTGTTCTGGTCTCGATGCTCGCTGTCAAGCTGATGCACCATCTCTCGGCGATCGTGCTGCTTGGTGTTCTCTACTCGCACCATGTCGTTGTCAATGGCTGCTTGATTGCAGGGTCCGACACTGGCGAGTGCACGGATCCCAAAGATTTTGACTTGTTGATCCCATTCTGCAAGCAAGTGGTGCAGTACACGGCCTGTCTCCCTCGATATCAAAGTGTGTGGTTCACGCACTCAGCGCTGACGAAGGACAAGTTCATCGAAGACATGTACTACAAGCTCAATATCCAGCGACAAATGTTTGAGACGAACCAGACGATGCAGGACAAGAACATCGACGAATGGAACCAGCCACACGACGTGGTGCCGCGCTTTACGGAGAACCCTGACTGCCAGAACGCCTTCCGCAATTTCTTTTGCTGGATGAACTTCCCACGATGTGACGCCGAAGGAAGAAGTCTGTTGATGTGTCGAAGCGTCTGCGAAAACTTTTTCACGGCTTGCAAGTACCATAAGGACCTCTGGCGATGCGGTGATCCGAAGTATTCAGATGGCTACGAAGCCGAGATTACGTACACGTTCGTGGTGAGTGCGGCCGCATTTGTGATTATTTACGCTACAACGACCTGCGAATTGATCCATGCAACGTGCTGCAGAACAAAGTACCGGTGTATTATCGAGCGCCGTTTCCAGGATCTCCATTCAAGGACAACGCGTTCGACCCTGACACCAACAAGCCTCTGATAGTGTGCACGCCAAGTTTGGAGAACACGGCAGCAAAAGGTTGCACGCTGGGTTGGACGCTCACTGGTTTCTGGATGGTATTCTGCTTGTTGATAGTGTGGTAGCATCAACTCGAACAACCCAAGCTGGAACAAAAATGGCATATTCCGTCGTTGCTTGACAACTTGAAACACTCAATACTTTACTGGACAGGGCACGCATCATCTTTCTCTGGTTCGGAGTTCGAAAGTCCAGCAGAGATGGTTGATGCACCGCTGGATTTTGAGGATGTCGTTGGTTTTGTGTTGTCATCAGGTGTTGATGGTGCGCTTGACTTGTTGTCTGCGTCTGAAGTTGTATCTTTGATCTTCGACTGCTGGGATGGGCTGGAATGGTCGTCGAACAAGGCCGGGTTCGGCACCACAGCCCGCGATTTCGAGCTAGTGCCGATGATGCTATTTCCTGGTTTGTTGGACGTACAGCTACAGCTGAAACTGTTTGCAACGCCAGCGAAGTAGCAATGGTTGCACAAGTCGCAATGCTCGTTGCGATGATCACCACATCGTCGACACTTGGCACAATGCTTGCGTGGCTTCTTCTGGTCGTGACAAAGCTTGTTACTGCACCAAGAATACGTGAATGCGGCTTTGCAGTCGGGACATGTCCATCCATTCTCAACGGTTTGCTTCACCTGCACCTTCGCGCCACTCTTGCAACAGTCATAGGCGACATACGACTCCAAGAGCTCCTGCATGTCTTTGATCTTCGACAAAAATTGCATCAGGCAAACGTCTTGCGACATCTTTTGGATGTCGATACCTTCGCGAGCCATCGGAACAAATGGATTGGCACAACTCACGCATTTGCACTGAATACCGCACACAAGCCCGGCCTTCACGCATGCGCAACGCGCATTTCGACATTTCCCTGTGCACTTGCATCGGATGACGCCATCGTCCTTAGAGCCAATGGTGCTTGCAATCGAATTGGTTGGCGAAATTGGCAACGAATGGATCGGACTTGGCATGTGCGCGGGCATTTCAACGCCGGCGACCACATGGTCCACGTAGGACTTGTCCGCTTGCGCTGTCTGATGCAAGGTCTTCTTCGCTGGTCGTCGCCCTGTTGGATCTGGCACTCGCGTTGCAAACTGCCCGTGCGTTGTGTCTTCCAGCTTGATCGGCACATCGTCTCCATAGTGCAGCGCTGCATTCACGTTGGCGTTCCCAGCCGTCATTGCCGCAGGAGGGAACACCTCGCTGCTGTTGCCATTGGAGCTGCCATACTGAACGTACTCTGGCGAGATAATAGCCTTGCGCTTGTTCTTCTCGTCCATCGACAGCTTTTGCGCGAAATCGGTCGAGCTTGGCTGCTGAAACTGCTGGAGCTGTGGCTGATGCTCTGGTAGTTGTTGAGGAACCAAGTGCTCCGAACCGTTCATCAACAAAGGAGAGATCGATGGTGGCGCTGACTGGGTCTGTGATTGTGACTGCGCTTGAGCAGAGGACTGGTCCACTTGGCCAAGCTGAGCATTCGGAGAACTCAGCGCAGCACCGACAATCGAAGCCACGGTGCTCGTGATCGTCTGCAGATGCCGAGGCAAGAACTTGCGCAGCACGCCTTCATTCGCAGCCTGTGCCACGCCGTTCGGGGTCACAGCCCCCGTCATTCCCGGCGCTGACGCCGGTGGTGGTCGCGCATACCCAGCGGCCACTCCTCCATGGTTCGCTGGCGCGTTGGCTGCTGTGGTTGGATCAGCATGCGGGCCATGCTGCGGGATCACCCGCCACTTGGCCGGTTCCTTCTGCGCTTTCTCCGCCATGCCACACGCGTCATTGTAGGCCTTCCAATCGATCATTTCGCACGACGGCGTCCGCGGGATGCCACTGGCGCTACCAGAGCCCCCGGCACTGCCAGTCATCTCTGGGGGACCAGCCGAGCCGACCCCAAACACGGGCGTTGTGCCCGTTCCCGTGAGCGTGGCCGGCGAGATGAGCCCAGTCAAGCTCTCGCAACTCGCCGACGTGGCCAGCGAGTGCAACCAGTTCATCGTCGCCGGCGACATCGACGGATAGCCACTCAAGAGCCCTCCAGGCGAGCCGCTGGTGCTGCCGCCTGACAGCGTGCGCGCGAGCTGGACCTTCTGGTTGTTGGTGGCACCGTTGGTGGCCGGAGGCGCACTTGCGTACGCAGCGGCGCTGGTGGCCGCCACTGGTGGCTGCGGTGGCGCCATCATCGAAGGCGCGGGCACTGGCGCGATTGCGGGGGCATTGGGCGCATTGTTCGCGGGCGCGGCTTCGTCGGAATCGAGGTTAAAGAACATGGAGAACACGTCGCCCAGCTCGTTGTACATGCCGTTCTCGTCCTCATTGAGCGCAGGCTCGACACTCGGATCGGCGACGGTGGCGGCACGTGGGTGCGCCGGTGGCCCGACCGCCACGGGCGCCGGTTGCAGCGGCACCGGCGGCGGCCCCGTGGTCGGTGCGTGCGTGAGGGACGAGTCGAGGAACTGCCACATTGTCTGCATCTCGGGGTCTTGGTCGTCGCCGGGCGCAGTGGAGGCGGTGCCGTGAGCACCGGCGTGCGCCGCATGGGCCGCATACTGCGCGTTCATGACGAGGTGGTCTCCACGGCGGCCGCGCAGTGACCCTCTTGCTGGTCACTTGTCCTTCCTCTTTGAGGTTCTTGGCCGTCAATCCGGTGCTTGCGGGCACCCAATTACGAAAACACGGTGCGATGCGCGTTCCAGTCTCACTTTACGGTGGACCACCGGCATTAGTTCAGCGCGATTGTCGAAGCAGTTTGGCCGCAGTTCACGTTTGGGAGGGATGGGTGCGACGTGACGTGAAGAGAACACGAACGGAATTGATACCAAGTGACCACCAACATGGCTTGAGTGCGCTAGCTCGGTCATTCTGCATTCTGCATTCTGCATTCTGTGATTGACATTGCTAGGAAGCAATGGCGTGGGAAGGTTTTACGCGGTTTCCAGCGCAGGGATCTACTGAGTTCAAGTTCAAGCTGTCTGACAGTGCGTCAGAGCCCACGATTTGGCTCGAGAACTGCTCGACTGCGGATGAATGGAGGTTCGACGTGGAGTGCCTGGCTGACTGTGGTCCTAAAGGCGTGTCGCTGCCGCTCAATACTGTGCTATCTTACTTGGCGGTATGGCTATGTGTGTATGACTTATGCTGTGTCGATGAGTGTGTCTGATAGCGTCTGTGGACAGAATGCATTGAAGAAATCCTTCGACGACGAGGAGTTGTCGACTGTGGATCTGCAGCACATCGCGGGCACCACAAGCAAGGCCGAGCTGAGCGCCACGTTCAAGCTTCAGCTGGGTGAAGCGGTGTGGGAGCCAAAGTATCGCTTTGTGATGCAGAATGCACATCGTGACCAAGTGGACAGACTAAGTGCGATCGTCCGTATCATGCAAGAGCAACCACCGCCCACGCTTCCGCGTGGATTTGTACGCTTGACGCTATCGTCAATTGTCAGTCGGAACTTGGCGTGGTTTAGCGCTGAGCCTTCGGGCCCGAATTTTTGTGTCGTTGAGGGGTCCAAGGTAACTTTCACGAAGCCCGGCCGGTATATGCTCCAAGGCATCATCCGATCCCAGCCCTTTCACTGCAATACGGCTCTCACAGTGAGCGATGCGCGTGTGCAGCAGCACTACAGCTATTGGGGATCAGTGTGGGCGCCCATGGTGATCTCGACCTTCATCGACGTCCAGGCCAACGACGAGCTCCTCGTGCGCCACAGTTGCGACAACGCCCACATTGGCCACTTGACCATCGCGCACTTTTGACTGTGGAATAGCGGAGTTTATAGTAAAAAAATCTGGTGGGCGTTGCTCGAGCTTTTGAATTCTGAGTGTTCTCTTGTCGGGAGGGACCGTTGATGGAAAGGACTGACTGAGTCCGAACTTTTCAGTGAAACCTCGCAGAAAACTCAATAAAGTGCTGATTGAAATAGGTGCATTGAGTGCATCTGAGCCGGCATTTTGGCCGTGCGGTTTAGCTGTTTCACTGATAACACAGAGCGGAAAGGAACGACTCGATCTCCGGCAATGGAGTGGGGAGGAACGGGGCCACTTTGTTCAAGTTCAAGCTGTCGGACATGGCGACGGAGCCCATGATTTGGCTGGAGAATTGCACGACGGGTGACCAATGGAGTTGCGAGGGCAAATACTTGGCAGGTTCTGGTTCAACAGATGTGCCCCTACCACCCAATGACGCGCTTTCACAATTAGTGGTGCGTTTGTATTTGACGACTAACGCTAGAGCGTGTGGTTATGGCTGGGTTGCATATTGACGGTGTAAGCGCACCCTGGACCAACAGGAGGAGATGAAGAAACCAACGACCAAGAAGGAGTCATCGATGGTAGATCTGAAACCCATCGGGAGCACTCCAAGCAAGGCAGAACTGAGCGCCACTTTGAAGCTACAGCAGCGTGACGTGCAATCAGAGCAAACGCATCGCTTCATAATGAAGAATACGCATCGGCGTCAACTGGAGAGTGCTGCTGCAGATCCTAGCAGAAAGCAAAAGGAGCGGGCGGAGACAAAACGAGCCGATTCTGGAATTGATCACAACAAGAAACAGAAACGCCAGAAGCACGTCCAGCCGACTCACAACGTGCGTACGATGCCACGACTCCTGCAACAGCTAGAACGTTTTCTACTCTCGTCTGTGGGAAAGCAGCTGACATTGACTGCGAAGTATTCGGACACGACGTTTTGCACTGTTCAAGGCTCGACTTTGACATTTACCAGAGGCGGAAGATACATGCTCCACGGCAACCTCGAGTCGACGTTGTTAATGGGATGTGCTGTGACGCTCACACTGAAAGGTGTTACCTTGAGTGCAGGGGCGGGCATTTCCATCATGAAATGGATCGACGTCGCCGTTGGAGATCAGCTGGTCGTGAAGCACAGTTGCCGCTGCACTCATCGTGGCCACATCGATATCGGATATTTCTGAAAGTGCACGTTCGCAAGAACAAGCGAATTGATACCGGATTGGTCGCGTTCGAGACCGCAGTCAAGAATCAACGTAGTGACTCGGTCGTTGATTAAATTTAGTGGTGCTACAGCTGAAAGAACCCGAATAATGAAACATCCACCTGATCAGGTCCTATCCGGGTGAGCAACGCTGCCAGCGCCATCGGAATCGTCGACACGTCCTTGATTCCGCATGCGATCGCACGTGGCCCGAGCGCAAACGTTTCTGGAAAGCGCGCAAACACTTCGTCCTGGCATCTCTGAACATCGTCGATGGATGAGAATCGAAAACACCACCACAAGCAGTTCGTTGCGGCGTCTCGACGTTGCGGCCATGGCAGGTCAAATGTAGCGATGGCGTCGAGCACATGCGTCACGGTTGCTGCGTCGTGGTAACGCAACCACTGCTGGTTTGGTTGTATGACTAAGACCACTGGATCTTCGTTTGCTGTCGACAGAATGTCCGTAAGCGCCGCTGTCTGGGAGTGATCCAAGCCGACAAGCTGTTGGGCTTTCCGTGCTGCATTTCGTAGACGGTTGTGGTTGAGTTGAGGCCACAGTACCACGTCACTTTGCTGTGAAGTTGGAGACAGCGTGTGCTCTCCGTCCGTGTTGTCGTGACTGGGGCTTGTGTGCACTCGATGCTGATGGCTTCCATGCTCACGCTGCGGGTAATATTGGCTGCTGCACGCTTTAACCTGTCGGGGAGTTGTGCACGCAGTTGATTGATCCGTCAATTCAGGCCGCCAGTCCATGACGTTCGATTGCTTGATGTGCTTGTTCGCTCCGACGCCGGTGTCGGAGCTTACGTGGTTGGGAGATACCGCTTCGGCATCAACGATCTTGTTACCAGTGAAGTCTTGGCCACCGGTCATCGAGATGCCGTGGCGCTGCGAGAAGCGACGAACCCACTTGTGATCCGGAAACGAATCCGATAAGTGGCGACCACGTCGCGTTGCTATCTCGCGCACCAATCGCTTTAGCTCCACGAGCGTCATGCGGTTTTCTGCTCGATCTCTGCTTCGGAAGGCCTCCAGCACAACCTGCTCGCCCTGCTCGCTCAAAATCGTCGGCCGTCCTTGTCGCTGGAGTTGCGTGCTGTGCACACGCCGATGCAGGGATGTCTTGGGCACCTGGTATTGACGCGAGGCTTTGCGCATTGCCATGCCATTCCGAACGGCGTCGAGCGCGAGCTTGAAGCGCTCCGCCAGCGGCGGCAGCTCATCGACATGAGCCATCGACGGTCTCCGTTCCACGCCGAATTGCAACTGCTGGTCAATGGTTCACTTGGCAACGACCACCTGCCTTGGACGGTCACCATCGCTTGAACGGGTCTCTCCCAAGAACAAAACCATGTGGCGCTGGTTTCCACCCAGCACCAATCCAGTGGTGGGTTCGCCACAGTCGCCGTGATCACCATCATCGAGAGGTGACTGACCGTCGCCACTCAAAGCGATTGGGTCAGCGATTGCATCGGAGACGCACTGTGTGAGCTGCTGCAGACCGCGATGGAACAACTCGATGAGGAGAGGTTGGTGCTTGGACCGGCTAGCTCTTTGTGTTGGTCCAGTTGTGTGAGTGGATTGAGTGCAAACGCATCATCAAAGGAACTGTCGGCTTCATATTTGGCCGACAAACCATATTCTCTGCTGTTCTTCGGCTGGTGCAGTCAAATCAGACAGAAATCGAAAATCTACAATTGCCTGTTCAATTGCACAGAGGAACGACGTACCAGTGGCCACAGCAATGATCGCGATGATGCACTGACTCAACACAGCAGGAAGCAGCAAATCACCACAGTTGATCACTGCCTGGGCTGCTGGATTACAAGAGGATGTCACGACCATCGACGTCACTACCTGTGCTAATGATGGACTCCACACTGAAGTGTCGGATCGGGCACGATGTTAGGCATCCATCCGACTCGAAGCAAAACTGTGAACTCTACTGCATCTGCAATCCTCCGATCGCGTATATTGTGTCGATCAAATACCATAAAAGTAGCGCGCTTCTTCAAGTGCGAGTGCGTGGCCGTAGACACTTTGCCATGACAAAATCAGCAAATGGAACAGCTTTGGGTGATTCTTGTGGAAAGTCACTGGGTCCTGTTGCGTTACGTAAGCACAAGCAATGGCTAATTAGACAGAGCCATCATCATGTATCAACGCGATGCCGTCCTCAACGTGCCTCAGCAAAGCACACGAAGATCGTCAAAGCTGCGGCTTCAATGACCGAAAGCAGTGTCGCAGGCGCACACACACCGATGCACAGGCACCAAACGCAACCGACGACTGTGTGGCAAAAGTTTCTCGTCAAATCACCGTAGTCATACCAACACAGATCGCCAAATGCTAAGTAGCCGACTAGAACCCCAAATCCAGCGTTGAAGAGGCCTGGACATTGCTGAATCAGCTCGGAATGGCATATGCAGTTGCGTGCAGCTGATAGCGGCTCACCGATCCCAAACGTGCACATGGTAAGCAAATACTCAACAGGATCATCCGCAACTATTTCACGGAACAGACGATGATCGATCACGGCTAAGACACTGGTGCTAGAGTCCACAAAAGATTTGCTGTGTGAATCAGCAATGGAGTGAGCCAGCAGTACGCAGAGTTCGTGATGTATCCAAGCGTTCACACCCATAGAGCGCGATGTAGTAGAATCCCCATTTGTTCATATGTGAGAAGATCATCTCGATAAAACCCAAAATGCACACACAAATGCACATCATGAGCGTGTTTCGTGTGGCTAATGTCCGGCAACTCTGTTGGAACGAAAAAACAACAACTATCAGGTGCATCCAGCAACCAGCGATAACCTCGTCTTACCATTCGCAATGGAAGTAAGGTCGATACGACCAGCGAGCCCAAACAAATCGATCCAAATGAAGTCGTGCAGCTCCTCTTGAGACATGCACAGACAGTATCTGTCGCCTCTGTATCGTAGATGAACGCGCCAACGACACCAGCAACTGTGACGTGCACTATGTTCTTGAAAACCTGCGTCGACGTTCTTGCATCAGTGACTGCTGTGTTTCAGATTGCTGCAGTATGCGAGCCGGAGCGCCCCAGTACAATGATATCAAGAGCGGAAGCAACGTGCGGAAGTCGATCGACTTGCTATTGATGCTGGCGAAAGAAATAGCCCACGTTGTGACCCACAAGGTTTGAACTGCTACCATGGCAGCCACAAGCCTGTACATGGAGCGGTGGCGGGAGATCACCACGCCAGCGATGTGAACATTGGTGGCAGCGAAAGAAATGTAACGTCCGAATCGATATCCGACGCAAAGAGCAACCCGCCGGCGGCGCCGATGACGTACACGGAGTGTCCCAGAAACCCAATCGTAATCACTACTATGGCGAAGATCACGATAAGCCTATCACAGACAATAACAATCAGTGTCAAACATCGTGCGTTGGTTTTCGATGCATGTAAGATCGAACCAAAGACTTCCGTGCATCATCGCTTTTGGATATCGAATCATCAAGGGGATAACGACGACCACCTCCAACATCGCCAGAACGGACCCAGCGACGGTCAATCCAATTATCAGATAAAGCAGATTCAAGTCGCCGTCCCCAGATGGTTGATCGGATACCACTTTCACTCCCCAACGGGCCTGTATACCACCAGGCCGTCAGCAAAAAAAGCCTCCGTTCAATGCATCGATCATAACGAAGTACCATGGAGATGAAAGTCGCAGAGATGTTAATGACAAAGAGCGCTGCGAAAAGCACATCTCGGTACACACGTGCTGTCGGTTGCTCCCTGTGAATTCGACTGGATCAGTCAGTATGCACCCAAGACACTCGCATGCTTTCCGCTATTCACGCATACGGGCGTAGCGCTTCCACTTCAGCAAGTTTGATCGGTTCTTCTGGTGTTGTGGGACTGCACGACAAAACCCACCATGACCATAATCGTCCATTATCACTAGGTTTCGTCGTCACTTACAAGTGATGCATACTCACCAGTCATGCGACTTTGGCCCCGCAAAGCCCGACGGAAGCGGTACGACGACAGACGAACTCGCCATCCGCCACGCGGTCGCGTTGAAGTAGACAAAGGCTGCTGGTGTCGGTGTCATACCAAGCAGCCCAGAACAATTCACGTTGTGGAAGGCTATCAATTACCTTTGCCAATTATGCCAACAATACCAATACGGGTACTTTCCACATGTTGCTTGCACAATATAGGCGGTGTTCGGCAAAAACTACAATTTCCGAATGCTATCTGCTCCGTTTGCGATAAATTGAGCACATGCTATATGGTGCCTTGGTCGCGTTCGGCAAAACGTCGCATCCACAAACTCGATCTCTTTCGGTTCTCTCTCGATGCAAATGCGATTCTGATATTGCGCATTTAAATCGCCCAATTCGGCGGTTCTCGATTCTCTATATTGCATGATGTTTTTGCCTTGCCGAACGCTGCCAATTTGATCTAGAATTGCGTTTGCTCTGTTCTGCTATTTAACAGAGCAAAATATCGTGAATCGTGACGTGCCGATCACCGCCTAAGAGGGCCATTAATCTTAACCATGAATGCGACCAAGACCAATACGGGTACGCTCGACATGTTCCTTGCACAATATAGAGCTGAAGATCGAAATCCCGCTCTTCCTCCTAGCCATGTACATCATAAAATCGACTGTCGCAGCGATCGGAGACTTATTGACCGTGAAGCATTTGCTAACGCGGCACAGCCAGCGATCACGTGGATTCTGGATACTTGTGAAATCGGACGCTCGTTGGAACGGAAGTTGTTGATGTCGGTATTGAGCACGGTTGAGTTGAATTTACTGGTGTTACAGCTGAAAGAACCCGAATAATGAAACATCCACATGACCAGCGCCTATCCTTGTGAGCAGCGTCGCCAGCGCCATCGGGATCGTCGGCGCATCCTTGATTCCACGTGCTATAGCCCGAGGCGCAAGCGCTAACGTTTCTGGAAAGCGCGCAAACACTTCGTCCTGGCATCTCTGAGCGTCATCGATGGATGAAAATCGAAAGCACCAGCGGAAGCAGTTTGCTTCTGCGTCTCGACGTTGCTGACATGGCATGTCAAATGTAGCGATGGCGTCGAGAACATGCTTCACTGTTGCTGCGTCGTGGTAACGCAACCACTGCTGGTTTGGTTGTATGAGTAAGACCACTGGATCTTCGTTTGCTGTCGACAGAATATCCATAAGCGCCGCTGTCTGGGAGAGATCCAAGCCGACAAGCTGTTGGGCTTTCCATACAGCGGATTCTGAGTCGTTCAGATTCAATTGTGGCCACGACATCTCGCTTCTTTGCGTAATAATTGGCGACAGCGTGTGTTCTCTATCCGTGCTGGCGTAACTGGGACTTCTGGGTGAGTGACAACCAATATTTGTACAGTCGTGCTGGAATTGGTGTTGCCTGCTCGATGCGACGTCAGCTCGAGCGGTCGTACTTGTCGATGATTCAGACGGCAATGCACGGCACAACTGCATCAGGTGCGACGTCGTGAGATGTTGCCTCGCTCTCGCAGCAGCAACGCAGCTCACGAAGCAAGCAGAGTTCACTGCTGCCTTGACATGGACTGCTTTCTCGACGAGGAAACGATCCTTTGTCACAGTGATACGGTAGCGCTGGGAGAAGCGACGAATCCATTTGTGATCCGGGAACGCTTCTGACACCCGGTGGCCTCGTCGGGTTGCCAAGTCGGGCACCCATTGCTTGAGCTCCACGGTCGTAACCCGCGTTCCAGTTCGAAATCGCTCTTGAAGAACCTCCAGCAATCCTTGCTCGTCCTTCTCGCTCACGTTCGACGGGCGTCCGTTTCGTTGCAAGTGCGGCGTGTGCACACGCCGATGCAGGGATGTTTTGGGAACTTGGAATTCACGTGCAGCCTCGCGCATGGTCATGGCATTTCGAATTGCTTGTATTGCGAGCTCAAAGCGCCCCGCCAGTGGCGCCAATCCATCAACGGAAACCATCGATGCCTTCCTGCGCGTCCGATGTCGCGTGCAAATCGATGACTGACGTTCGGACAGCAGCGGCGACGGTCTGCATTAACGTCGGTCGCTTGCCTCTTYGTGAATTCATCGCCAGCGCTGGATGGTTGCCGACCTGTGTATCCACCAATGCATCCACCGATGGGTTCACGCCAGTGCGTTGATGCATCCGGCGGGACACTCGGGACACGATCCCGTCCCAGCCTTTTCCACCTCAAGGCATTGCGCTTTCTTGGATGTCAATCGGAGGCTCTCGACTTGCAATACAAGCTCTTACAGCCTCAAGTAGTTGCTACTGGCGCCTGGCAACGCACTCGACACTCGCACTACTGTTGGCTGATTTGGACGAAACGATGGTTCCAGCCATGGACGAAAAACACGACTATATTGAGTGTTTGCATACGCGACTGCCTTCTCCGTCCGAACCATGCTCTTGTCAGTTTGTCTGAGCTCCAGCCTTGGTAGTCAAGCTACGCATAGTGTCCACGCTGGTGCCCACATCACAGTACAGGTGCGTGAACTTGGGGAACGCGTACTCTATGATGACGACGTCGCCTGGACCCGGCGTCGTCCTCGACGTCACGTTCTGCGTCGAGCCGTCGATGACGGCCACAGACAGCGCGTCCAGGGACATCGGTGGCGGTGAGGCTGCCGGGCGGTCGATCTCGTTGTTGTTGTTGTTGTTGTTGTTGTTGTTGTTGTTGTTGTTGTCCTGATCGCGGCCTTGGTCGCGATCGACCGTGCCGACGGGCTTGCGGTCGTGTGTGTCGCCGTGCGCCATCACGCGCAGACCGAGTAGCAACAGGTGGTCGTCTCCCAGGAACGGCCAGTTGTCGATCCAGACCGCAACCTTGAGGCCACCCAACGGCGTCGGGATGATCTTGCCGGCGACATCTTGCGTCGAATTGGTCGCGTAGAACGCCACGCTCGCATTGAACGTCGCCAGCGTGTCGGACCCGTTGACGGGCAAACTCGCGCTGAACGCGCTCGACGTCACGTTGACGCCGTGCGTGTCGAGCGCTGTCGCTGGCGTTGACCAGTTGCAGGGCAGTAAACCAAACACCTGTGCGTGGCTCACGGTCGGCTTGCCGTCGCGATCCACTTCCTGTAGGCCGTGCAGCGTGATGTCGACGATGGCCTGACCGCAGTCGCCCGTCGGACAAAGCCGCAGACGACCGCCGTGACGCTCAACACCAACGCCCGCACCGCTGCCTACCTGATCGCCGCGGACGTGGCCGTGTGGCGCGTCGGCGCCATCGATGGGAAGATCGAGTGGCGCATCCCACGGGCCGGAACCACTGCCCAGGCGCATGGTGCCGACGTCGCTTGGTGGGGATATGGCTCGCACGAACACGGAAGACGACGACGGCGATGGCGATGCACCAGCGCAGCCATGATGGCAAATGCAGTGGCGATGGACATGCTGGACGCTGGGATCTTCATGATGACCGTGGAGTAGTACTGCAGCTGGAAGCTTGTTTGCTTGGCTTGCTGGAATCGAGAGAGAGAGAGAGTGTGTGTCTTGATCTTGATGCCGCAAAGACGCGGAAAGCACTGGAAGTTGCTTGGTTGTGGGCTTGGTGGCCGATTGGAGAGTGACCTAGCACGTGGTTGGAAGCAGTAGCAGAACAAAGCAGGGTGCTTACAGACGACGGTTGCGCTGTGACAGCGGAGCGCGCGCGATGTTGCGGCTCAAGGCAGAAGTGGTGCCGCCATGTTTGCGTTGAAGCACGCACCCAGCACGTGTGTCGTCACAATGAGGTAATCTGGCCGCTGATCGGTGGTTGCCGAGCTGAAGGCGCGATTTGATCCATCAACGGATCGCTGAGACACAAGTCAGGTGCGTGGGAAGCAAAATCGACGAAGCATACTGCCTGGATGATTCAATTTCAATGGTCAGGTCAGCCAATGCCTCATGCGATGATGAGATGATGATGATGATGCTGATGGTGATAAAAATGGTGGTGATAGTGATGATGAGGGTCGCGCTTGAGAAGCGTCGGCGTCCTGTCCAGATCCTGCGCCGGTGCCGTGTGTCATGTGCGGTTGATTTTTTGGGCGAGAACAGCAAGTGCGTGAGGTAGGTGTTGGAATGCACGGGGAATGATCTTCGTGACGCTCGGAAGCTATAGGTCGCTGGGGGTCGCTCGTGGGATTGCCGGCGCAAGCAGACGCAAAGCGGTGTCACCATCGATCATGGCCCATGCACATCACAGCAACAGCAGAGGCTGGCTTCGATCTTCAAATGGCAAGCCTATAGGTGCTGGAGCACTTGAACCATCGTTGCAACGGGATATTGAGAGTGTGAGCACAAATGGCATGCCGCATGGCACGATACAAGTTTGCGATGGCTATATGCGCTGSGTAGCGCAGTGGCTTCGATCTAAGGGGTTGTCTCTCGACGGTTGAAGTGGCAGTATGCGACCCACGACGATTCATGGTCATGTATGGAGTGATGTCGTCGCTGCAATGCCTGTGCATGGCGAAGGTTAGGAATCAGCGGTGATCCTGCTTCACGGAGCAGCACAAGAACTGGTAATGGTCGACATTGTTGATAGCTGAAAGCGTAGAGAGGTTGTGGGTGGGATCGACTGGGTGGCAGCTGGTGCAAGAGGCATCCATGTCCAATCAGGCCTTGCTTCAACACAGCAGTGGCCCCTTGCTTAAGGATCAGCAACCATAGCGGTGGAAGGATGCTCGACGGGGGAAGCATGCACAGAGATCGAGATGCGGGCGCGGAGAGTATGCTGATCTAAACGTGGGCAAACCAAAACCATCCTATACTTTGTACAAGGCTATCAATGATCTTAGCCATGAATGCGACCAAGACCAATACGGGTACGCTCCACATGTTCTTTACACAAAATGGAGAGCTACCTTAATCAAGCCTCACAGCCATGGGCATCATAAAATAGACTGTCGCAGCGATCGGAGCCTTACTGACCGTGAAGGATTTGCTAACGCGGCACTGCCAGCGATCACGTGGATTCTGGATCCTTGTGAATTGTTGTTGTGGTCTATTACGTACGCTGATTTATCAGTAACGTGTATCTAGCCTATGGGGTTGGTTAAGAGGTGGCCGGCGCGAAATGATCGCGTATGTCTGGGCCGGTGTCACGCCGCTTGTGGGGCCGCCCTCGGACGGACGAAGTGGCCGGCGGTCGCTTCGGACGTGCTTGGAGTGGGCCGTTGGATGATACCGAACTCATGGCGACGAAACGTGGCACCTGCCGCATTTCAAGGAGTGCCGCGCAGGAGTGGCTGATGGGCGGGAGTCGCCGCAGTATCCAGGCTAGCAGCCGAGGCTGCATGGCGAAGAGGATATGCTGGTCTCGTCGATTGCTGAGCTCGGAAATGAGATATGCTTGCGCTGCGATGGCAGTGCGACTGCGTTGATCCTCGTCGCCCCAGTGCCGGCGCCAGATGTGGGTCAGGATGACGTGCCCATCCGCGCGCCATAGCGCTTGATCCCGCAGGAGGTCTGGAGGATCGGCTGCGAACTCGGGGGGGCTGCCGAGGAGCGTGTGGACCACAGAAGGTGGCAGTGTGGTGTTGTAGGTCTCATGGAAACGAGATCTACCWCACGACAAAGCAATGTAGGACAGGCTACGTCCAAAACACTCGGGAATCGTAAGTAGTATAAACTAATACGACTCAATCACGTACAATCTACGTAGTCCGTCCACTCCACTCAGTTCTTTCGTGCTGAGTACGC